>PQXI01000402.1:0-21282 GCA_004786145.1 Botrytis paeoniae | reverse complement strand
GGTCTTTATTCCTCAAACCGCCCCTTCTGACCCAAAAGAGGCTAGATTGCTTGTTTTGGACGAGCATGGAAGCCACGAAACTACTCAATTTATGCTTGAATACTTCAAGAATAATATACACCTCTTGTTCCTTTCTTCACATACATTATATATACTACAACCTCTTGATTTATCGATATTCTCTTTTCTAAAACGCGAATACTAATATGAGCTCAATAAATTAGGTTCACTATCTGATTCTATATCTATAAACAAAAGGAATTTTCTTATATACTATTAGAAAGTAAGATTGAAGAGTTTAATTCTGAATAATATCACTTTAGAATAGAGAGCTTTAGGTTTATAACCTCAAAACCGTGCTAAGCCTCTTTTGTCCAGATTATTGCTTGAAAATAGCAATAAAGAAGTTCAGAGTCTGAATTCAATTTCAGATGATGATTTCATACTTCAATGGAATATAGATTCATCTTTGATTCGATAGGAAACGCCACAAAAAGCAAATGATCTACAAAAATATATATTAATATTGAAATCTAAAAAAGAAACAGACTTATACACTTGTCGATTACTCTTTCGAAAGATTCAAAAAGTATTTGATACTAAGGACTATGAAATTATGAAGTCTAAGCATCGAATAAAGGAATTAGAATACAAATTAGAATGTATTATACCTAAAAAAAAAAAAGAGGAAGGTTAACATTAGCCTAAATTCGAAGTTTTCTGGGATTAAGGCTATATATCAGGCTCAAATCGAAGCTAGTGATCGTGAAATTGATAGAGTGGACTCCAATAGTATATATGAAACTGATACTATAGAAGATTGTATTGTAGTTGAATAGTTGTTGAATTATTGAAGTTTAAAAATTGTATATATATATTTTATGAGGTGGCCGAAAAGTGGGGTACTGAACTTATTATTTGAGTTATTCACCTCGTTGAAAATCTCAACTATTAATCAAGTAGTTATATATCACGAATTACTTCTTTCTATTCCCCTTATGTTTCTTTTTTCTTTTTTCTTGCTATTCATTCATTCATTTATTCATAGCTAAGTAATCTATCTTTATTTTAGATTGTAATTAAAGATTCCTTTACATACATATATACATACATACATACATACATAAAATCCCTCTGTTAAAATCTATCAAATCTAATCAAATAGTGAAACTCCTCCCTTCTTTCCCTTTCTACCTCTAAGATCTATATCTTAGATTTCTTTACTCTTAAGACCCTTCCTTTTTCACCTTTTCACCTTTTCACCTTCTCTCTTCCCTCTTCCTTCCTTCAAATACCCCCCAGTAATAAAGAAAAATTCAAGAACAATTCACAAAAAACCTAGTACCCGAGAAAAAGGAATCGAAAATCTCACTTCTCAATCCTCTCTTTCACAAAGCGAACCGAACCGAAGCTAAAATATACTATACTAAACTAAACTAGACGAGACTATCCGTATTAAACGATTCGATGTATCTTGCTAGTTCCTATCGTTCCTATAATAAATAATAGGAGATCAAATGAGATTAAATCATATAATACTAAACCGGATCGAGTCACACTGTGTCAAACTATATCAAAGAAGATATATATACATATACATAATCATTCATCTTTCTCATCCTTTCTCTATTCCCAATTCCCTTCTCCCCCTCATCACTTCATCGAATATTCTATTCTAATACCCATTCTCCACGGATCAATACTCTTTCTCGATACGATATCTTTTGTATCATTTTTCTATTCTTTATATTTCCGGCCACTATTTTTGTTTCTGATTACTTGTATTACTTATATTTCTTATTCTTCCGTCCCCTTCCTTTATTTAAACATCATACATATTACAAACAAGCTAAATCCCCCAAATATCATCATCATCTACCTAAATATCTACATACAATCAAAACTCCAAATCTCGAATTTCGAATTCCAGATTCAATAACAAAGAATCCAATATATTCTTTTCTATTCTTTTCCTCTCCTCTCATTTCTCTTTATTAAGCTCCCAAATTCCTCATTATCCCATCTCTCATTCTCTTCTTTCCATTCTCAATTTTCATATCTTCACCTTTTTATACTTACATCTTCACATCTTAATCCTCCATCCTCCTCCTCTCTTCCTCCTTCAGATTTCCAACTCTCCATCCTCAACACTTGAAATTCAATTTCCTACTCTTTATCCCCATCCTAGGATTACAAAAAATCTATAAGCTACAAACTCCCCAAAATCAAGCACATCATCTATCTATGTAAACATTCATTATTCATAAGATTCAACACTCCGTTTTATATTTCATAATCCCTTTCATTATAATTCTCTGTCCTACCCTTCATTTCCTTTAATTCCACTTCCTTTCTACTCTCCTCTGTAAATTCAAATCCTTTTCCTAATTTAAACTTATTATACCATGTTAAATTCATCACTTGATTCGAACCTATCATATACATTATGTTATATTACTCTTCTACTCTCCTACCCTACCCAATCTACTCCAAACTCTCTCTATCTCACATCTCATATCTTCTTTATATACCATCCCCTATAATCTCAATCTCTATCCTTTATCTTCTATTCTCTATCTTCTATCATCTAATTCCTACCTCCTATATTCTTCTCTCTCTATATTATATATTCCTTGCTTTCTACTCACTTATTTCTTCTCTACAGCTTCTCCTATACCTTTTCTCTTTCATCCTCCTACTTTCTCTTCTTCTTCCCCTTCTTCAGCCACAATCTGTCTTTCTCTCTACTTATCTACCCATCCCCCTATCTCGCTTCCTCCCTCCCTCTCATTCATTATTTCAAACACAACACAAAATAATACAATACAATCTAAACTTCATTCTACTTCACTTCACTTCACTCCACTCCTATACTTTCCACTCCCCATCTCATACATACATACCTCATACATCCCTCAAAACTCTCTTTTCATTCACTCAAACACATACACAAACACTCACACACACATCATAAAAATCATAACATCATTAATTAAATACATAATCTCTACATCCATCATATGCAATCATTTCAATTCATCATCATTACCATTTCTGCTAAAAAACAAAAAAAAAACAAGCAAACATAACATAAATGAAGCCCTCATCCATCCCTTCATCTCTCACTATATGTACCATCTTCTCGCTATTCCATGTATGCCTTAACATCACATGGGTAAACGGTATTCCCAAACGCCACGCCATTCATTTACAAAGATATCCCCTCCGTCCAACCATCCAAGCCATTTTATTCGCGACCATTCATCCACCCTCGAAATTTAATCCCCATCCCCATTCATTACCACCGCCACCTCCACCACTCACTCACTCAATATACTTCCCATTCCCACTCCCCCCACTCAACCAACTAAAAGTTTTCTTCTTCCCTCCAGATCGCTTCTCACTCGAATTCGGCGGATAATTCATATCACCATTCATATTCGCATTCGCATTCGCATTTCCATTACCATTTCCTCTCCCATTCATACTTCCACCCATCATTGCACCACTCATATTCGCACCCATATCTATACTCGCATTTCTACTACTCTGCGGTCTAATATTATTATGCTGCGAAGTGATTGTATCGGATTTATGCGGAATGGGAATATTAGGGTTGGGAACCGGAGCAGACGCGTACAGATGGGGATCGGGACCATCTTGCAATTGGTGCGAGGAACGAGAGGAGCTAGGACCGGGGTTTGTGGGAGCGGATGACTTGAAGGGTTCGGATGCGCCGAAGAGATCGCCTGATTTGATGAGGTCTTGCCAGGTGTCGAAGGAGCGCTGGAGGGGGTTAGTTAATGGATTTTGGACTTTGGGGAGCTAGGATAAGGTGTGCTGAGAAGAGTGTGAATTTAACATACTTTGTAGTCTTTTTCTGCGAGCTTAATTTCATATGCGCATTTATCGACTTCTTTTTGATACCAAGCGTCTAATGCCATGATGATTGACTCGCTCAAAGCATTAACATTTTGAAAGAGAGCTTTGGTGTCTAATGCGACGGAATGTAATTTTCCATTAACCTCTGTGTAATCTGGATGACTGTCGAAAGCTGGGAACTATTGTTTAAAATGTTAGAAGCTGTAAATTGGGACTGGAATCCTTCACTTCCATCTCAAACCATTTCCAACGTCTAGCTATCCCACATCAAGCTATTCCCACCCTCATACATCATCCAAAGTTCAAGTAAGAAAATAAAAAGCTCACCTCATTAATACTCTGAATCTGTTCCTCCGTACTAACAATCAAACCCTCAAAACTACTCTTCGTCTTTTGACTCCTCTGATCCAAATACTGTCTCTCATTTTCATAAATCGTCTTAATCTGCGCTCTCCTCTTGTGCAACGACTGAATCCTCTCAATCGCATCATGCAATTGGGATTTTGGAGATTCACTAGGTTCCGGAATGGAATTGCCATGCATCATTTTCTGACTGGCCAAAGGATCTTCGGTGTTATCGCTGGAAGGAGAAGAATGTGTTAGAGTTTGAGGTTTGGAGGGGAGAATGGGTTCGCGTGGGGATGCTTGGGTTTGGGTAGGAGGGATGGAGTTGCTGGGCGTGTATTTGTTGCGTGGCATTTTGAATATGTGCCAATGCATACGGTGGTTTGATATGATATGATATGATTTGATATGATGTGTATGTGTGTGTATGGTTTAGGAATTGAAAGATTGAATGAATGAATATAACTTGGAATGAATGTATGAATCAATAAATGAATAGAATGGATAGAACTTACTATGGTGGGGATGGAGGGGATGCCATTGTTATCGGATGATTTTCTCAATAAGTCAACAAAAAGTACAGAAATGGATGTACAAGAAAGATATGAGTTTCACTTTTTTTGTTCGAATCAAAAGAATTAATCTCCTAGTCCTAGGGATGTTATGGTATGCGTTTGTGAAACACGATTGATTGATTTTGATATCGGAGAGAAAAAGTGATAGGCAGAGATGGTAGAAGGGCGGTAGATGCAGATACGGGAACAGAGAGGTTGAGGTTTCGTGTGTAGTGTAGTGTAGTGTAGTGTAGTATAGTGTAGTATACTTTTGAAAGGGAAGAGAGAAATGGAAAAACAAAATATGTTTGGACAGATGGAGCTGAATATGAAAGATATGTATGATATGATAACGAACAACTCGATGAAAAGAAAGATCTTTAATTACTATCCAATTCAATTAGCCTCGAGTGCGTGAGAGTGAGTGAGTATATCAAAATGTATGCAATAAAATGACAAAAGCTTCCCTCCTTGAACAAATAAGTAATTAACAAACATGTGGCTGGGAAAGGAAAGGAAAAGAAAATAATAATACGAAAATAACCGGTAGAACTTTTTTTCAGGCTGGATTAAGTGATAAATAAATTATGGCCCCATATAATTCCCTTGATAGTGAGATGAAAGAACCTATCAAATCTCATAAAATACTATCAAATCCCTATAATTTTACGATAAAAACCCAATCGAGAAAATGGTTTGATCCAGGAACCAAAAACTTAGAGGTGGAGTGGGATGACATGGGATCATATAGGATAACATGGGATAAGATGGCATTGGCATGGGATGGATCGAAGCCGTGGCGCGTTCCCCAACCTCTCGTCTTTTTTGATTTTCTCGTGCTTGACACGGATACTTACTCATCAAACGTGTAGAGTGCTTTTTGAATGGATGGGAATGTTTATCATTTAATTTGATTGATGCATAATATTTCCACGAAATATGTTGTGATGAGAATCGTGTCGTGCGTGGCGTTGGACAAGAATTATAAATCATTCATCAAGTGAGAGTTTTCGGTTCTGACATAGTCTTGATACATTCTCTGGATTTGTTGGCTGCATACACGTGTTTAAATACATAGGTATATCTTATGATTGGAGATGTCTGAAGACTATAAAACCAGTTACTTCTCTTTTGTTACTATTGTATTATAGCGATGCGATGGCAGAACAGGAGTATGAATCCAAACAAGTCTCGACATTTGATTGTATCAACTGCGCGCCCAAGGTCATAGTATCGTCGGGACAGTATCCTAAACAACTTTGCTGAAGAACCAAATACTTCCACCCATCTACAAAATGAAGCTTGAGGTCGAGATCGAGATTCAGCTCGAAGAATTATTAATGCCCAATACTTGGCAATTAGCTGCATATTAGTTTTCAGACCCCTATCAATGACATTGACGTGTGCCGAAGTTTCCCACGTGAGTTTAGTCTAATTCGCTCGGATTTACTATGTTTATTTTTGAGTAGGGAGAATGGCTGCTCCTGATTGTTAAAAGTTTTGATGTTTGATCGAACATGTCAGGTTCAAGTGGTTTATTGAGTGGTTTACTTCCTTCGTGCATGAAGCCTCTCTTAGAATAGTGTGTTCTAATTGTTGGAGAGTTTGCTTTTTTTATTCACAGAAAATGTGCTTTCTTCTATTAAAGCTCATTGAGAGTCAAGACATACAAACACCCCTCAAAGTATCCCAAACCTTACGTCCAAACGAACTCGATCCCAACTAGCTTCAATACCCATCACCTTCCTCCTCCCACACATCACCAACCCAACCCTCCCACTCAATCCCTCTACATCTAGAACGCAATCCCCGGAGACCCCCTCTCCTCCCTCCACCTCCTCTCAAACAACCTCTCCCTAACCTCCTTCACCAAATCTCCCCCATAAACCCCCCTCCTATGCGCCTCCCTCAACCCCCACAAAACCACACTATCACCCCAATCCCCATCATTTCCATGCACCTTATAATCCCCCCCACTACACTCCCCCATCATTGCATACTCACACGTAAGTTCCACATGTTGATACTTACACCAATCTTCCATGTAATCGCCTTCATCAAATTGTGCCAGGGGTCGACACATGCTAGGACAACTTCGGAGGAGAGTACAGGTACTGAGTGAACAGGCATTGAAGCTGTCGACGATGCTGAATGGACAGATCCATCTTAAGCGGGAGTTTTGGATAAGGGATATTTGGGATTCGACGCACTGGGCTTCGGTGGGTGGGTCGTTCATGGTTGTTAAATATTTTTTTGAGATGGGGAATTATGTAGGGTGTTGACAGAATCTTTCTTGATTTATATATTCCTTCCTAGTGCCTGTTCTCGTGGTCACCTGTCTGTTATGCTCGTATGTTATTGACAGGATGTGTTTGCTTGACTTATCTGAGTCTTGCTTATGAATCTAAAAGACTCATCTCGGCGCCGGGAATATGTAAATAGAAATGAATCATCAACTTCTATGTATATTGATTCATATAAATTGAGTTGTACCAGTGATCTGTCATGATATTAAGCAAATTATTCTCAAGCGAATGATGATTCAAATGCATTTGTAGGTCTTACAAACAATCCTATTGTCTGCAATCGCAACAAAGAGAGGAACAATCAGAAGAGAAATGAAAGCACATGGAAAACAAAGACTGAGCTCCAGATATCAATGTTAATTCTTTGTCTATCTTTAATAGTTACTACATTACCACAAAGCATACAAAGACTTGAATGTATCTAACGTCTGTCCCTGTGTACCGAGACGCACCCCGTAACGAGACAAATCTGTACTTTTGGAATCATAACTTTTTTCTTAGTAAGTCTATAGAGCTTCTCTCAATACAATATTTTCTTTAGCTATTTCTCTCTAGGGATACCACTAAACAGACAAGGAAAAGAGTTCAATTGACTATACTATCGATCGTTTCAATGACGCCATCAATCTCCGTTTCGGCTGTTCCCCTTTGCTTGATCGCAACTATTAGAGTTTTTTTTAAATTCGGAGCACTTGGGAAAAGGTTCTATATTCAAAGAATATATCTCCCAAATTTTGAAGATACTTAATGAGGAAAATAATGTAGTCCGAGAGTTATTCCGATATGAAGAGACGACCTCATGTCTTGTTGCTGAATAATGTATATTTAGCCGAATTCTAATTTACTAAGCTCATTCCCGGTTCTCGCTATATTTTACTTAGCCACAATTGTTAGATCATAGCATGTATGTAGTATAAGTGTAAGTTTCTCGAATATTCTATCAGCAGGTAGCAGCA
The DNA here is from genome assembly GCA_004786145.1 of Botrytis paeoniae. Taxonomy (NCBI): domain Eukaryota; kingdom Fungi; phylum Ascomycota; class Leotiomycetes; order Helotiales; family Sclerotiniaceae; genus Botrytis; species Botrytis paeoniae. Next base: position 13,239 of record PQXI01000402.1, on the reverse strand, counting down.
CCCTGATGCCTGGGCACTGTGGTGCCGTCTCCTATCTCTTTTTACATCATTATCGTAACGATAGGATAATGAACAGAGCCAGTCAAGTCTTAACACGAGGTATACCTCCTGGTGTGCCTAGGTTATATCGTGCTCTTACAGATCATGGCAGCGTCCCTCATTCTACACTTTATCATTGTGCTTGCGGAAGACCCTTGATAGAAGAGAAGGCGCAAGGCTAACAATATCTCAAACCATATGAAGAAGATATTGTCGTTAAGTATTTGCTATATATATCCGATCTTAGTCAACTAATACAAATGAAATTTATTCCTTTTATAATATTTAGGATTACTCACCATCGGTCTATCAATGACAGACCCCTCAAGCCTCCCGGTTGGAACTGGACAAAAGCTCTAGAGAAACGCCATCCAGAACTTATAGTATAAAGAATCAAAGTATTGGACTGAAACTATCACAAGAAAAATACTTATAGGAAGATCACACACTGGTTTGAGGTAATAAAAGATGTGTTACAAGATCCGATTGTCCTAGCTGAAAATGTGTATAATATGAACGAGACTAGAGTAATACTATCTATACCAAGCTCTATCAAAGTCCTTGTAAGTAAATATAATACACGAGATTATAGAGGCACGCGAGTCAAGCGCACCATTATGACTGCGATCGAATGCATTAATGGTAATGGTAGGTATCTAAACCCTATGATTATCTGGCTAGCAAGTACCCATCGAAGCAATTGGACTACATTCCCTACCCCTAAATGGCAATATGCATACTCCAACTCTGGATATACCAACTCTAAGATCAGCTTAAAATGGCTTAAGCGTATTTTTGATCCTAAAACCAAAGAACGAGCTAACAAGAAACCATATGTTTTGATCTACAACGGTTTTGAAACATACAAGACCCTCGAAATCTTAGAGTTTTGTTTCGAAAATAATATTCTTCTATATTGTTTCCCCTCCTATATATCCCACAAGCTCCAGCCTTATGATATAGCAGTGTTTGCTTCACTTAAGGCAGCTTATCGCAATCAGATCGATCGACTCGAGCGAGGAGGCGTAGATATTATCGGCAAGGAGCACTTCACCTCTTTCTATAGCCTTACAAGGGAAAAAGCCTTTATGCTAAAGAATATCAAGGCCGGATTTGTTGCAAATAATTTGTTCCCGTTCAACCCAGATAGGGTGCTCAGAAGTATGCCCGCCCCCCCAGCTGAACTAGCCATGCCAAGAGCCGATGAGATGAAGGTAGGGTCTTGTCGGCAAGATATAGAATCGCAAATGCCTGTGACTCCTGTGACTCCTGTAACAGCAGAAGCTTTTATGTCACTGCAGAACCTGATTATCCAATAGGATGCTCATACAATGAATGAAACGAGCAAAAAGAACTTGGTAAGGCACTTACAGAAATGTACTAAAGCTTTTCAAACATCTTCTTCTAGAAGCATCCTGCAGGAGGACCGAATTCAGTTCCTGATTACAATTAACAACGAAGCCAAGGTTCGACGATCAATGAGGTTATTGGTATTAGGAAAGGCGAAGGTTATGAGCTACGAGGACCTTGAGGATGCACGAGCAAAGCATGCCATAAAAGAATCTACCCAAGCAGCTAAAAACAAAGGAAAGCGCGGTCGGAAGTGCAAGAGTGGTACACCAGAGATTGACGAAGCGGATGTAGATACAATAAGGAATATTCGGAAACACAAGAGCGTTGCGCAAAATCCTTTTGAGTCAGGCAATCAAGTGGATCGAGCACTAGTGATAGCATCAGCAGTGCAAATAAGCAGGATACCGACCATGGAAGATGAGATTGTGCCTAGACTATTGAGAGCCCTAATGATATATATGTATTAGTGGAGAGAGAGAGTGCTCCACGATATTTTAATAGAGTTGATTGAATTGATTCTTAATTGAGACAAGCTTGTAGTGGGTTAAAGAAGTATTATCATAGAACAAACATAATACAAATCTGCATTGATTTCAAAATAACAAATAAGTTATATAAATATAGTATTTAGCATTATTGCTTTGCTGTTTTTGTTCTACAATAATTTTTCCATTATGCCTGCAAGCGATGTGCACTGCTGTATCGCTCTGTTGTCATTGTCCGAGCTTCTCTCAACGGCTTTAGTAGGTCATCACAATCTAGTGCACTAATAACATACTCTTCCTGACACCCTTGCAACTCTTACAGATTCTGTTATCAAATCATTAAATCATTACGAAATTCGATAGCGATCTATCTACCATTTCAAAAGCGGAATTCCTTTTGACTTTAGAACTGATTGTTAAAAAGACTTATTATTCAAAAGGAAACCGCTTCACTATAAGGGCACTATTAAGGCATAAATAAAAGAATAATATGAAAGATATGATTCTATTCATTAATACTTAAATTAATATTGCTTCTTTTTTCGTTAGCATTGATCATCAGTACCTTAGTTTAAATTGGTCGATAGCTTAGTAAGCTTTTATTGTTCGATGCTAGTAAGAAGAAGAATGGCTGTATAGGATTATTACAACATTAATCGATTCTGGATCAGAATTTAAAGAGAAATCTGATCTAGTATCTGTATTTACATTATTACCTGTAAGTAATAACAGAACCATGAAAAGGAAGCCCTTGTGACTCATCTAATATTCAGTCGCCTTCCCAGCTTACGAATTTTCTCCTTTAAAGATCTCGAATTTACTACTTCAGGCATTGTATTCTCATTCTGACCTATATTCGTTTCAGTAGATACGACTCGTAACGCTTGAAGCCGATCTTTAGTTTGCCTAGACCATTTCGAAGAAGGCCCTTGAACAGTTGTGTATTCAGACAATGCTCGAATATACATTGCCTTTGTCATATCTTTCCGATCGGTTTGCGAGAAGAGGTCTCCAAAAGCGAAAATGGTATATAATGCCGGTAGATAAGATGAGACAAGTTCAAGACCAAGTGCTTTCTCGTAGCCTTCCAGCGCTTGACAATACATCTTCTCTGCCTCTACTAGCTTGCCTTGATTAAAGTAAAGATTGCCTAGGTTATTAACTATATGGAGTATTGATATATGATCTAGTCCAAGTGCTTTCTCATAGTCTTCTAGTGCTCGAAGATATATCTTCTCTATCTCTATTAGTTTGCCTTGATTAAAGTAAAGATTATCTAAGTTGTTAATTATATCGAATATTGATATATAATCTAGTCCAAATGTTTTCTCCTTCCCTTCTAATACTCGATAATATATCATCTCTGTCTCTACTAGCTTGCCTTGATTAGAGTAGAGGATGCCTAAATTGTTGACTGTATTGAGTATTGATGTGTAATCTAGTCCAAGTGCTTTCTCCTTCCCTTCCAGCGCTCGACGATATATCATCTCTGTTTCTATTAGCTTGCCTTGATCAGAGTAAAGAATACCTAGATTGTTGACTATATCGAATATTGATGTGTAATCTAGTCCAAATGCTTTCTCATAGTCTTCCAGTATTCGACGATACATTATCTCTGCCTCTACTAGCTTGCCTTAATCAGAATAAAGGATGCCTAGATTGTTGACTGTATCAAATATTAATGTGTGATCTAGTCCAAATGCTTTCTCCTTCCCTTCCAGCGCTCGATAATACATCATCTCTACCTCTACTAGCTTGCCTTAATCAGAATAGAGGATGCCTAGATTATTGATTGTATCGAGTATTGATATGTAATCTAGTCTAAATGCTTTTTCCTTTTCTTCCAGTACTCGATAATATATCATCTTTGCCTCTACTAGTTTGCCTTGATTAGAGTAGAGAATGCCTAGGTTGTTGACTATCTAGAGTATTGATGTGTGATTTGGTCCAAATGCTTTCTCCTTCTCTTCTAGCGCTCAACGATATATCATCTCTGCCTCTACTAGTTTGTCTTGATTAGAATAGAGAATATCTAGGTTGTTGACTATATCGAATATTAATATATAATCTGATTCAAGTGTTTTCTCCTTCCCTTTTAATATTCGATAATATATCATCTCTGCCTCTACTAGCTTGCCTTAATTAGAGTAAAGGATGTCTAGATTGTTGATTGTATTAAGTATTAATATGTGATCTAGTTCAAATGCTTTCTCCTTCCCTTCCAGTGCTCAACGATATATCATCTCTGCCTCTACTAGCTTGCCTTAATCAGAGTAGAGAATACCTAGATTATTGATTATATCAAGTATTAATATATAATCTGATTCAAGTACTTTCTTCTTCCCTTTCAGTGCTCGACGATATATTATCTTTGTCTCTACTAGTTTGCCTTGATTTTTGTAGAGACTGTCTAGATTGTTAACTATCTGAAGTATTAATATATAATCTAATCCAAGTACTTTCTCCTTCTCTTCCAATGCTCGACGATATATCATCTCTGCCTCTACTAGCTTACCTTGATTAGAGTAGAGGTCACCTAGATTATAAAACTCCCAATATAGTCTATCTATATTTATCTTAACATCTTCTATAAAGAAGTCCTGTCATATTGTATGTTGAAGGAGGTGCCGCTGTATGAGCCACTAGTATTTTTCATTTGTATTAGGAACCTTTGAGGCCACACAGATTAAAGCCATATGTGTAAGACTTTTATCCCACTCCTTATTAAGCATAAATATTATCCATGAGTGAACACAATTATACATACTATACCCTCTAGCCACAACCTGCTACTGAAGAGACCTGTCTTGATTAACTAGTTCAAAGGTATATAGTAGAGTAACAGCTTCATTAAAGTTTAGCTCATCCTCTATAAGCTTCTATATCCACTCATTGTTTATAGACTTTGCATACCGAAGAAGGTCAAACCATAAATCCTCTCGATGAAAATATGCCCATAGCTTGAGTAGTTGTACTGATACTGGATTCTACCGTTGAATCCGATCGAAAGTGATCTGTCATGTCGTATATAGTGTACGATCTTCATAAGAATCCAACAGGGGACTTGTTATCTGAAGCTTCAACCATAATGTTTTATAAAGCCGAAGATAATCCGAGAAGCTGGTCGTCACGTGCTCGAGATATACCCCTGCCGTAGACAAAGCAAGTGGTAGGCCGTCGAGTTCCTTGACAAGTGCTATAGCATCAGGATCTATCTTGTTAGTATTATCTTTACTTCTATTATTCATTATAACAATATACCATTTTCAATATCCTTACGCCTTGATATATTAGATACAATCTCAAGACCTTCTTTGATATTTAGTAGTTTCTGGATATGAATTCGTATGCCCTATCTGACTTACGATAAGTGTATTATAATAATAATCGAATCATGATTAGACCAAAGAAGGAACTAATATAAATTAACAGCTAACTTGTCGGAATTATTAGATGTCTTAAGGTTATTATAATTATCATAGATTATCAGTCATTTTGTATTCCGTGAAGAGTCAAGCTATTCCTTAACAGCACTAACAACTTAATCAAGATCTCCATCTTAATCTACACTAGATAATACAATAATAGAAGAATAATATCTTAGCACCTACTAAGTAATATCTCGAAAGCTCAATTTGAATAACTCTTCATCATTTGCATTCAACTAAAAGATCGCTGTATATTTCTCTTGATATTATTTGGTATATGTGATAACTAATTGAGTCTTTCTTATACCCCTAAGATCATATAGAATAATACAGGATCGATTACTATGATCTTGAAGCACCTTGTACATTTCCAACAGCTCCTCCTCTTTAGCGACAAACTGTGTAGCTTCAGGAAATGATGCGAGGTTGAGCCTGATAGTATATTGCTCAAAACCAAACCCTGTACTCGTTAGCTTCGTTGCTTCCATTTCAATGCATTAATTACTACATCTCTGAGAATATATTATAAAACTGACTCTTATATATCCTGTGAATCTCATCCTCTAATCGTCTGAATGCTTGATCCTTTTCTTCACTGTAATTCGGCACCATAGACACACCGAAGATCCCAATCAAATAATAGGCTCCATCCTCCTCAATAGTAATATTACAATACTCTGCCTAGGACTTTCGCTCTTTAATACTGAAATTTGATAATATATCACCTCGAAGAGCTTCTTTTGTAATACCAGTAATTTCGCATATCTTAAACTCAAGCAATAACTTACTCCCAAGTCGTTTATTTTCCAAACTAAAAAAATCCATCAGTCTTAATGTAATAAGTTCCTGAAGCATTCAGCCTCGAGTGAATCAGCAGCTCTTTTTGAAAGCTTCCTCCTATACCCTCTGATTATCCACCTCAGTGTCGGACTTAGAAACATCCGAAAGATAGATGTAGCAATGTACTGCATTCTGATACCACCGATACATAGAGTTGATCGCTGCGCCAAGCTCGACCGCATTCTTCTTATCGATGCAGCAAGTATCCACCCAGAAGTATTCCAATCCATCTATTGTGGCTTGCTTCGCACAAAATTATATCTTCTTCCACCCAGCTTTGTTTACAACCTTGCTCTTATCCTTGCTATTTTCCAAGTCTTGATAAACGACCTCCTCTTCTCCCTAGGTATGAGAGAGTATTGCGTAGGCAGGGATATTGCTGCTGGTCGGTTTGCGAAAGACGATCTTGCCATTAGGTTTACGCTGCAAGAGGCGTATAAGAGACATATTGTAGGTTTGCAAGCGACTTTATAGTAAGGGCGATTGTATCATTAATTCAACATATTGATATAAGCATTTTAATTTGAAGATCAGGACTTTAAAGAACAAAATGTTAAAGAACTGAGTGTAAGGATATACAATTGTAGTTGTAAGCGCTGCTGACGAGGCTGTATCATGGTGTAACCTGGTTAGCCACTTCCATGACGAAAGAAGATAAAACAAAAAAGATACCTCATTTTGTAAAAACCTTTATTCAATATAATCCGGATTTTGAGTGAACTATTCTTTTTATTATTAAGATACCAACTACTTTGCTTCGAGATCAAAAAGCAATGAAGTACTACAGGTAGAGATCAAAAGGTCGAAACAATTATAAACGTATCTAAAGTTACGCATGACTCTACACAAGCCACTTTTTCTTCTATTTATAGGATACCGGGAAGCGTTATTCTCCGACGAGATTATATTCAGCCACAAACATTGCTATCACGTGCTAGGCCGCTACAGATTTTATTACAATTTTATCAAGATTACTATAACTATACTATTACTGATCAATATCCTCAAATTACTTCGTCGGAGAAGTATCATCTCTATAACGACGCCATATGATATAGCATGCTCTGGCCCACCATAAGACTGACATTAATTTCCTAGTATTGCGATAAGACTTGAAAGCTTATATCTAATCGTTGTATAAGTTCAAAATGGGAAAAGAGCTTAATAATAATGATGCGGGTAGAGAGGTCCTATTGTGCTGAAGTAAGAGCCTGTCTATGATTCAGACGAACGGCGACAATACGATGAAAATTTTCGGAAGCAAGAAGCTAGAAGTATTCCAGAGAAGCTTATAAAGGATTTGGAATAATAATACATAAATAATTCAATGCTTTCGTAGAGTTAGAGCCGCTTGAATTCGAAGTATCTATAATTTGTCTCGTGACGGGGTGCGTCTCGGCACACAGGGACAGACGTTAACTTAGTCTATTTTTCATGTGCGATTATTTCAAATAAATGTTTTATATAAATATATTCCTTGAGAATCAGGTTTACTCCACTCTCTGCTCTACATAGTATATACATAAAGCCTTTTAAATCTAGAATAGTCGCTTATTTGATATCTATATCACGATCACAAACTAGAGCATAGTAATAGAGATCAAATAACTAGGATACGGAAACTAAAGAGGAAAGAGATCATTAAGAGATCTCTTTATCTAAACTTAAACACAACGATTAATTCAGCAGAGAGCCCTTAGTATAAGAAATTTAAAAGTTCCGCTATAACAAACTAACGTCCCTCCCTGCGTAGAGAGACACCCTGTGTGCCGAGACCGACCAATGAAATCGTAAAGATTCTGATTTTGTCTTCGTAATATCTCTTTGAAACCAACAACAGTAAAAAATGTTCCTATTCAGACTTCGTAGTATATTCTTTATATTATTTCTCTTAATGTAGCAATATATTTATCTCGAAATTTATTCAATTTCATTGATCTGTCTCGGCACACAGGGTGTCTCGCTACGCAGGGAGAGACGTTACGCCTCATTATTGTCTAAATTCATCCTGAGGGTTCGCGGAATAGCTCTAAGAAATATAACCGGTACTCCCTTCATCATAGCCTGTCGACAAATCGGACACCTTAATTGATTATATTGTTGTTCCTTTTCCCATTTGATATGTTCTTGAATGCAATCATTACAGAACCAGTGATCTAAATAAAATAATAAGTTTAACATTACATTTTTCATTTTACATTCTTCACTTACTGCAGTCCAATCGTGGCTTCTCAGTGCCATAAAGATCGGCTAATGATTTGGAACATATTGCGCACTCGAGTCCCCAGGTTCTATACGCCGCTTGCGCCTCTGTAGTGAAGTGGTCTTCCCTCGAACAGAAGACTCCGGGAACTTTAAACAATTTTTTGGGTGCTCCATTTCCATTTGAGTTGTTATACACACAGGGAATACAATCCCCACAGAACATCTGTAAGAAATCATGATTAACTTTAGAATGTACAAAACAGCTGAGCATTAACCCACACAGCCACAAGCATCCAAGGTATATATTGCATTGTCATCTTCGTCACCCTCTCCTAGAGCTTGGGGGCAGCCTGTACAGTATATAGTATCCATTGTCAGGTCAAGAGCTTCGACATATCGACGGCGTTTGTATGGCTTAGTAGTTAAACTAGTATCGTATTTCGACTCATTTTTCGCAGACCAGCGGCGTTTATAGCCACGAGATTTGAGGTCAATCTCAGAATTTTCGGATGTTAAATCCATTGTAAATGAAATGTTACCATCTAAGATTAAGATGAAAACCACTTATTAAATAATATTTAATAATCACTTCCAATCATACTACTGAAAATGCTTGGCAATTCTTTTACATTTTGAAGGAGCTATCTTATTTAGCATATGCCTATTTAGTCATGATACAATTTATACTTCCACGTGATTTATCCGTAGTATAGGTAAAAATACCTTGAGACTTACTCTAATATATGACTAGAAATCACTGATTAAAAGTATATAAGAAATTTAAAATTATCTCGTCGATACAATCCTTAAACTGATATACAATATGAAGTCATATATTATTTATTATCTCCTCCCTTTTATACACTGTTTGTATGGGATTAACTCGCTAGACTCTACAACTCGTGAATACCGAAGTGTTACATATTATGTCAATTGATTGAGATTTTCTATCTTATATAAATGTTGAGATATTAATTTACTTTTAGGGCTATCTATAAAAGACAATTCTTCCCACAAGAATTATCTATCGAAAACCTTATGCATGTGCTATATGCTTTCGCCAATATTAATCCAGATTCTGGAGAGATATAGACCATAGAATATTCGTTATATAATAATTGCTAACGAATGCTAAATATTTATCGGATCTTTGAGCAGATATTAATATACCGTTACTAGGGAAGTCCTCACAGAGCTCCAATTCCAATCTCTATGGCTGTCTTCAACAAATGTATATCTTGAAGAAACAAAATCGGAATCTCAAGGTTATGCTATCCATAGGAGGTTGGACATACTTTTCAAACTTTCCAGCAGCCGTATCTAATATTTCAAAAAGGACTGCATTTGCCTTATCTGTAGTTTCCCTAGTTCAAAATCTTGGCTTAGATAGGGTTGACATTGACTAGGAATACCCTTCAGATGATACTCAGGCAAACAACTTCGTTTTGTTACTTCAGGAAGTCAGAAGTGCTTTTAATAAACTTAGCGATTTACTATAGTCCCCTTATCATTTTCTCCTTATTGTTGCAAGTTCAGCTAATCCTACTGTATGTCAAAACTAGCAACTTTCAGAAATGAACCAGTATTTGGATTTCTGGAATTTTATGACCTATGATTTTTCTGGTTTTTGGAGCTCTGTTTCCGCTTATTAGATAAATATATCTCCTTTTGGTAATAAGTTAACTTCCTTTAACACAGAAATTGACATTAGTTATTACATTGCTCAAGGGATCGCTTCGGATAAGATTGTTTTGGGAATACCTATATATAAAAGATCATTTGAGAAAACTAACGAACTAGGCCAAAGCTTTCAAGGTGTTGGACAAGGAACCTGGGAGTCTGGAGTCTATAACTACAAAGCACTACCTTTGCTAGGGGCTACGGAAGTTTATGATGAAAGTATTGGCACTAGCTACAGCTGGGATACTTCCAAAAAAGAAATTATCAGTTACGATAATCCCTTGGTTGCTGTTCAAAAAGGCAAATGGATTCAGTCCATGAATCTTGGTGACGCAATGTGGTGAGAAAGCAGTACTGATGGTAAAGGTTCTAGAAGTCTCATCGGGAGTGTTATGAGTGTTCTCGGAAATCGAATACAAAACGTAACAAATCAGCTATTATATCCAAACTCCACTTATGCCAATATCAAAGATGGGATGCCTGGATTCTCAAGCTTGCCTTTAGCCAACATTTCGAATTTGACAACCTATACTTCAGGGGCACACAGTAGTTCAAGCTTGGATATCACATCCAGTATCTTAGGAACCACTATTGCCAAATCATCTTCGGAGGTTAGAACAACCATTGATAGCTCCTGCTCAGGAAACACAGCCATTAATTCATATGCGGGGACTACGACGACTGTGGACATCTCATTGCCAGGAAGCACGGCCACAATGACTGTGGACACATCATTACCAGGAAACACGGCCTCCAACCCATCCTCGGGAATTGTGACTCCTTTACGCAACTCATCCTCACAAATCACAATTGTCGGCTTACTACTAGGAACTGCAACCAGTTTATACAGCTCCTCTGTCGCTACTGGCTGTTCACACATTACCAGCTGTTTAATCATTACAACCGTCTATTTTTATTCAGTATCAAGACCTATGACTTCATCAGAAACAACCAGTATTTCCTTTCCCATATCAATAAATTCTGTAACAATTTGTGTATATAACAATTATTATTTCGGTGTCAGCTATACTATATCAGGTATAAGTACCACTACTTTTTGCGGTAATATCAAAACGATCCCAGTCGGTTTTATGAGAACTACTAAGGGAAAAGCACCTATTTATACTACTACTATAACGACAACGTTACCAATATTAAGTAAAAGAACTACTACATCAATAATAACGATAATATTATTATCTGAAAAACGAAGGTCTGAATACAATCCAAATTTGGAATGTTATACAAGGACTACTACCACAGTACCGCCTGGATTCTCACCTACAAATGTGGTATGTACAGTGGATACCGATAATGATCCAGTTTGTATCAAGGATTTTGTATGTTTATATGCTCAATCTTGCACTACCAACAAAGAATATACTCAAGAAGAAGCATGTGTCATTGACTGCTGTCCTTGCACTGGGAATGACTCGACATGCACATCTCGGCATTGTGCAAAATTGGGCGCCGATTGCTTGGACTAATAAAACTATAATGGGAATTAAAACAGAAGAAGAAAGTAGTAACGTTCGTCCCTGTGTCCCGAGACGCACCCCGTAACGAGACAAATCTACCGTTTTAGTATTATAAATCTTTTCTTAGTGATTTTCCAAACTTACTCTTGATACAAAATTTTCTGTTACTATTTTTCTTTAAGCAAACCATTTAATCGCAAGGAAAAGACTATGATTGATTGTAGTATTAATCGTTTTATTGATGTCATTGATTGCTGCTTCGGCCGTTCCCCCCCTGCTTGATCGTGATTGTTAGAGTCTCCTTAGAATTCGGAACATTTGGAGGAATGCCCTGCATCCAAAGAATATAGTTCTCAGATTCCGAAGATAATTAATGAGCAAAATAATGTAGTCCGAGAGTTACTCCGATATGAAAAGACTTTCTCATGTTTTGTTGCTTAATAATGTATATTAACCGAGTTCAAGTTTACTAAGTTCACTCTCGGCCTCACTATATCTTACCAAGCCATAATTCTCAAGTTGAAGCACGTGTGTGGCGTAAGTGCAAGTTTCTCAAACATCCTATCTGCAGGTGATAGCACCCTGATGCCTGAGTGCTGCTCTTTCTGGTACCCTTGTAACTCTTACAGATTCTGTCATCAAATCATCAAGTCATCACGGAATCCGGTAACGATCTATCCACCACTCCAACAGTGGAATTCTTTTTTGGCTTCAAAGCTGGATATCGAAAAGAACTTCTTATTTTAGGGGAAACTGCTTAACTATAAGGGCACTAACGTCTCTCCCTGCGTAGCGAGACACCCTGTGTGCCGAGACAGACCAATGAAATTGAATAAATTTCGAGATAAATATATTGCTACATTAAGAGAAATAGTGTAAAGAACATATTACGAAGTCTGAATAGGAACATTTTCTACTGTTGTTGGTTTCAAAGAGATATTACGAAGACAAAATCAGAATCTTTGCGAATTCATTGGTCGGTCTCGGCACACAGGGTGTCTCTCTACGCAGGGAGGAACGTTATTAGGGTAAAAATGAAAGAATAATATGAAAGATATTATCCCGTTCATCAGTACTAAAATTGATGTTGCTTCTACCTTCATCAGCATTGATCATCAGCACCTTGATTAAAATTAACCGATAGCTTACTTAGTAAGCTTCTCTTGTTCGATGCTAGCGAGAAGAAGAATGGCTGTGCAGGATTATTACAACATCAATCGATTCTGGATCAGAATTTGAAGAGAAATGTGATCTCGTGTCTGTAATTACATCAATACCTATAAATAATAGTAGAACTGTGAAAAAAAGCCCTCGTGACTTATCTAATGTTCAATCACCTTCCCAGCTTGCGGATTTTCTGCATCAAAGATTTCGAATTCGCTACTTCAGCTACTGTGTTGTCATTTTGACCTGCATTTGTCTTGAAGGTCGGAAATTGGATTATAATAATAGTGATAATTATTATAATATAGTGGAAGACTTAGTCAGACTTATCTATAAGGGACGAATCAAATTGTATATCGGAACTAAGATAAGAGTAAATTTGCGACCTACTATATGGATCACATATAGTAGTGGGTATTAGGCCCCAACCTTTGTTTTCACTTCCCCTAGCGCACTATTCCAATCATTGTACTTTAAAATTTATCTGCTAGACCCTCTGGTCTAGCCGTCCTATATAGTCATGGACTGAAGGTGGACGTTAATTAAATCAATCAATCAATCAATCAA
>PQXI01000401.1:0-21285 GCA_004786145.1 Botrytis paeoniae | reverse complement strand
CCCCCGACCCCGGTTTCTCGCATATCCACACCCATCATCCATCTATCCATCGCAACAACGAAATCCGTTAACCTTTCCCCCCTTCAATAATAAATACTATTCTACTTCAACTTCAATCATGGCGAATGACGAATACGACGTAAGTATATATCTCCATCAGACTCCATTCATATCACCAACTTAACAGAATGTGCTAACATCTCTTGTGATAGTTCCTGTTCAAGGGTAAATACCACATCCCTCTCCTCTCAACCCTCTCCGTTGCCTTGTGCTTATTCTTCCCGGTGGTCGCTCCCTCTAATCTCTTCTCTCATAGTTGTCCTTATCGGAGACTCTGGTGTCGGTAAATCCAATCTTTTGAGCCGATTTACTCGAAATGAATTCAACCTAGACTCAAAATCAACCATCGGTGTAGAGTTCGCAACTCGATCAATTCAAGTGGATGCAAAGACAATCAAGGCGCAGATCTGGGATACCGCTGGTCAGGAAAGATATCGCGCCATCACATCCGCTTATTATAGAGGTGCCGTCGGTGCTCTTCTGGTTTACGACATTAGCAAACACCAAACCTACGAAAATGTTACAAGATGGTTAAAGGAGTTGAGGGATCATGCTGACTCCAACATTGTCATCATGTTGGTCGGAAACAAGAGCGATTTAAGGCATCTTAGAGCCGTACCTACGGAGGAGGCCAAACAATTTGCCAGTGAGGAACTCCTAATTTCTACGACCAAGATGTGATGCTGATCTTTGTCATTGCAGGTGAAAATAACCTTTCCTTTATTGAGACCTCAGCTCTCGATGCTAGCAACGTTGAGCTTGCCTTCCAAAATATTCTTACTGGTATGCCTCCTCTCTACATATCTATGTATTCGCAAATCCTAATATTGTCTGCCTACTCTAGAAATTTATCGAATTGTATCCCAGAAAGCCCTCGATAACGGTGATTCTGCACAGGCCACTATTGCAAGTGGTACAAATATTACACTTACGCCTCCTCCTTCAGACGAGGCAGCAAAGGGAGGCGGAAAATGTTGTTAAATAGTTAGGCGTTCTTACTTTGCGCAACTACACGGACATATTGGTTGATGGTTGATACAAAGGTGTGGCGTCTTTAAGTGTCATTGCGGGAGCATGGGGGGTTACGAAGTCAGGGCTAAGCAAAACGCTCAGCACTCGATGAGCGCGGGCTCAAGGATATCTTCCCTTTTTTTTCCAATTATGTTGTCCGGTGGTTCTTCCTCTCTGGGATTTCACGTCTGCAACGATCGCTATGCTTGTCTAATGCAATGGTTTTTGTCTTAATATCTCTGTTCTAAAGACTCTTTCCTCAAAACTTTCTTCTTCCACTGTCTCCGTTGACTTGATCTTCGCCCATTTTCCTGATCTCATCACTAGGTTTGACCCAAGCGGAACTAGCATCAATCATCTTGGATGTGCCGAACTTATTCACACACCATTCGATGACACCATCTAGTTCCTCCTTACTTTGTTTCTCGAGAGATGCCTTCTCCTTCTCGCTTCCCTTTCCATTCATCTCCTTGAACTTCTGGACAGCATCCAAGAACTTTTGGCCATTATCTAATGACTCCCTGTTGCCATCATTGCCATGCTCCTCCTTCCACGCTTTCCAAGTCTGACCATCCTTTCCCCAGAGCTTTGAATATATTTCTGACTCCTTGATATCACTGTACCATGCTCTTGAATTATCATAGTCGCCTTCGATTCGATGCAGGATTCCATGTAGATACATGCCCTCGTATGCTGGCGCCGACTGCATATGGCGAGCTAAGAAGTGTGCTGATGGTAAGTCGAGATTTAGGAGGTGGAGAGCAGTCTCTAGAGTTGGATGAAGCTGAAGGGAGGCGATTTCCGATGTAAGTGTTGGATCGTGGGGTGAGGCAGGTGGAAGTAGTGGGGCTGGAATCTTGAGAAGGCGGTTGTGGATGGATTTGAAAGTCGCCATGATGTTGTGGTATGGTGTGAGTATTATGTAGTTGATTTGGATGAAAAATTGAAGGTTAAATGAAGCAAATACTTGGTAAATACTGGGTAGTTAGTATGGAGATTTGGTCAATACCTTATACTACCATACGAGTATGAAAATTGGCAAGTTAGATTCACGATTTACCACTTGCTGATTGAAAGCGTAATGGAAGACGTCATTACTTAGGAAGGGGGGGTTCAAAGGAGGCTTGAAAGACACGAATTGACTTCATCATGTACATCTATCCAGTTCACCATGGACTATACAGTATGCAACAAGAATCACGAAATCCGTAGGTAGAATCTCAACTGATCATGAGAGTTGCTGGTATTTTCAAGACCCCAGTTGGGAGTTCCAGATCTTGTGTTCTTAATAAAGACTCACATTACATGCAGGAACATGATGCCATGAGGAAGATCTTAATCTATCCTACACCTAGTGAACCAAATACTCCGATACGATGCCAAACGAAGTTCCTCGGTACCGGATCTCCACGTCTCCATATCTCTCTCCATGTTATTACACCTAGCCACGAGACTGAGAATTGATTGATTGATAACTAATACCTACTGGGTCGGTAGGACCAATGATCAATTGAATCTTATCCGAATCGCCGCAATATACTAGCAAGGATGTACACTGAATATCGCGCTAAGATTAAAGGTCGCGCTTACGCCATCAAGAAATTCTTAAGAAAGTTTGAAGATCTCAAGAACTTTTTTGCGCCCGATAACATTGAACATATATTTTTAATATACACCACACAATACAACATATACAATGGCTTCTGTTTATAAGTCATTATCAAAGACCGCTGGTCACAAAGAAGATGGTCCTGCAAATGGCGTTAAGAAAAATAAGCAAAGAGTTTTAATCTTGTCTTCAAGAGGAATTACTTACAGGTAAATAAATTTGTACCATTGCAGAGAATCTCAAGAAAAATGCTAACTCTTCACAACTAGACATCGACATCTACTCAATGACCTTGCGTCCCTCCTTCCTCACGGTAAAAAAGATGCGAAACTCGATACCAAGTCGAAGCTTTATCAATTGAACGAATTGGCCGAATTATATAATTGTAATAATGTATTTTTCTTCGAGGCAAGAAAAGGAAAAGATCTTTACCTGTGGATGAGCAAGGCACCCAATGGACCTACCGTGAAAATGCATATGCAGAATTGTATGTTCATTTTGATATCCTCTTCTTCTGGAAAAGTCTACCTTTCTAACACTTCTTAGTACACACCATGGAGGAACTCCATTTCACCGGAAACTGTCTCAAAGGCTCCCGACCCATCCTTTCTTTTGATGCCTCTTTTGATAAGGAACCTCATCTCCGCGTTCTGAAAGAACTTTTTCTTCATATCTTCGGTGTACCAAAGGGTGCAAGAAAATCGAAACCTTTTATTGACCATGTTATGGGATTTACTTTGGCAGATGGCAAAATCTGGATTCGAAACTATCAAATTAGCGAGGCGGAGCCATCGAAAGTGAAGGGTGCTGAAGAAGAAACTTCCACGAAATCTAAATCGAAGAGCTCGGGAGCCAGCGAGACGGAATGCAACTTGGTGGAGATTGGACCAAGATTTGTGTTGACACCCATTGTCATTCAAGAGGGAAGTTTTGGTGGACCAATCATCTACGAGAACAAGGAGTTCGTGTCACCCAACCAAGTCAGAAGCGAGATTAGAAAGAAGAAGGCAGGAAGATATAATGCAAGGGCTGAACAGGGTATTGAGAGATTGGCAAAGAAGGGAGAATTGGGACTCAGAACGAGTGGAGGAAGACAGGCGCCAAAGGATGCCCTGGATAATGCCGAGTTGTTTGCTTAGACTGAGAAGATTCCCTAATGGCGTTTGGTGCATGGAAAATATGTATAAGGGAGAAATTAAGAGAAAAGTTTACTTCTTGCGAAACTTGGAACGGCTAACTGCTCATTTGCGGTGTGTGTTAAGAACCAATACAGCATCCCCATAGTGTGACGCAAACTACACACGCATGTGCTAACCCTTCAAATTCTGTCAAGAAAACATTCAGTGATAGAAATATCGATATGCATGTTTGCGCCCTTGTATCACCACCAATACCTTTACCCAATCACAGCATTCCATTCACGCCATCACTAGCATCAGTCAATACGAACTCTGAAATTCTTTATCGTGTAACTATCAAATATGCATTCTATCTATCAAAGCGGGGGCATCTTCGATCGCCACTCGGCTGAGACATCTCAGCCAATGAAACTGTCTAACTCTTTGATTAGTAATTAATTACTAATGCTCTTACTAGATTTAATAAAGAGCTAAAAAGCCACTTGATAAATAGTGATCTAAGTATTAATTTATTAAGTTTATCTCACGATGATTTCATAACTCTTATTCTAGATCTTCTAAGTGAGTGTACTAGGTATATACTTATGTATTAAAGTAAAGTGAGTGAGAATTGAGACTATATTAGATAGATGACATACGTATTCGTTATATCGTTAGTAGAAACCAACTTCATGAATTCATATGTATCCCTTAAACCTAATTCGCTTTTTCGAGTACAAGCCGGTCATATTAAACCCTGGACAAAGTCTAGTATTAATCCTTAGTTTCGCTTTCAACTGCGTACAATAATTATCCCGGGGTCGAAGGTTGCTTTAGAACAGAGAAGCAAAATTGGACTTGGCCCCAGACTAGAATGTGTCATGGTCATTTGCGCATTCGAGTAGCGAGATTTTCTAAGCGCGCTGATTTCTACACCGCCAAAAAACCTCATGGGCTTCGTAAGACTGACTTGACTTGTATTCTTTGTAAAGTTGCCATACTGGATTTCATTTTGTGTTGGGTCTCTGGTTCAATTGCTCAAGATCCTCACGATCCTCGCTTCTCTTAGCTTTCTTTCTCAAAGGGCTCCGTGTGTGACCATTGGTCAAACTCTCGGGTCTGCAGAGCTCTGCACCTGCCACATCTTTCCTTTTCTTGCCATTTATTACCGCTTCCTGGGCTGAAGATTGTTGAGCTCGGAGCAGAGTAGACTGAGCATGCGCAGGAGTGTCACCTGCGGGCTCTGTGGTATCATTGCTGGAACTCTTTTGAAGATATTCTAGGCCAGCTTGCAGGTCTCCGACTGCTTCAACGAGATCCGCACTCATTTCGGTTAAACTCTTCTGCTGACTCTCGATCTTTCCATTGAGATCTTGAATTTTAAGATCCAGGGTTGTGTAAGACTGTTTGAGTGTAGTCAACCCAGCTTGAGTGTTTGTGGTAGCTTCATCAAGCTTCTTAGCAGTTGTTCCGAGCTTAATTTGACCTTTAGTCAACGAGTCTACTTCTTGGCGTAAAGACTCGGTAGCTCCATCGCCTGCATTTGCTGGGCTTTGCTTGCGAACAGATTGGCCTTGGAGGGCCACTACTTGACTCTTCAACCTCTCCAGTTGGGTGGTATGACTGGCATGTAGCTTCCTCAACTCTAAGAAAGTTCTTTCGGCATTTCCAACATCTGGATAAATTACTTCCAACTGGTGTAGCATATTTTTCGCTAGATCATCTGTGGATATATTGTTGAATCGACTATTTAGGTGCCTTAATGCTATTGTATTCGCGTTTTGGTCATTGTTCGTTTCAGTGACTCGATTAGCAATGCGGTTTAGGTCTTGCACGAATACATCCATACGAAACTGAATACTAGCGATCTTTTCATTGATAGTGATATCGTTGCGTTGAATAGATTTTACTTGGTCATCGAGCTCCTCAACGCGTCTAATCAAAACTTGGTCCATTTGTTCCCGCTGCTCTTTGTAAAGTTCAAAAGTTTTCTTGACATCCGTGATATCCTGCGCTGCTGTGGAAAATGGCGAGATTCTCGTAACTGGCTTATTCATGCTGAGAGAGTCCTCCAATTCATTCAGCCTAGATTCATAATTTTCCATCGTGCTTTTCAATTGCTCATTAACTTTAGCATCTTCCTGGGTCGTAGCGCGGCTAGGAGATCCAAGAGAGCTTTCGATCTTGTCGATTCTTTCCTCCAGAACCCTAATGTCTTCTAGAGCATTACGAATTCTAGTCTGCATCACCCCGATCATTGTTGCGCTTGATCCGCTTGCTATTTTAGAGGGAGCCTGGGATATAGCA
Source organism: Botrytis paeoniae (assembly GCA_004786145.1). Lineage (NCBI taxonomy): Eukaryota > Fungi > Ascomycota > Leotiomycetes > Helotiales > Sclerotiniaceae > Botrytis > Botrytis paeoniae. The sequence continues at coordinate 15,180 of PQXI01000401.1, read as the reverse complement.
ATGGAAGGAGCTTGAGGAATCTGCTCCAATCGACCAACCTTATCCGTCAAGGAGTTTAATTCATCTACAGTAGTTCCAAGACTTTTAAGGATTGTCTTATGAGCATCCTTCATGGCGTTTAGCTCCTGTTCGTGAGTTCCAAGTTTTTCAGTGACTTCCTTTTGAGCAGTTTGAAGTTCAATAAACTTTGTCATGTCGTTCTTTAGTTGACTTATTTTTTCCAGGCTCGACGACTTAAAATCATCTAAGGAAACCTTGTGAATTTCTGATGACTTTTCGAGGGATGTGACTTTGTTTGTAAGGTCGATATCATCAATTTTCGCTTTCAAGATAGTGGATTGTTTGTCGGTCTCCTGCTGGAGCGTTGTCATCTTTTTCTCTGAGTCATTGATCAACGCGTCATGCTTCTTCAAGGAATTTTCATAGCTATCCAGGCGGGGACCGAGTGAAGCAAGTTCGCTACGAGTAGCTTGATGCCGTTGATCAAGCTTTGTGAATTGGTCAGACAGATTATGGTGTTCGCGTTTTGTCTTGGCTTTGCTGGTTTCAATCATTTCTGCAAAGTGTGCCTCATTTCTTTTGATCTCGGTAACAACCTTACGATTTTCGTCTTGACATTCTTGAAAGCGATCGTTGATATCGGTGAACTTATTTTTCTGATCCATGGCAGCCATTGTTTTTTCAAGGTCCTTGACTTTCTCTTCCAACTTCCCACAACGTTCCTGGAGGTACCTCGAGTCATCTGCGATAGGAGGCGAGGCTTTGATAACCAGGTGAGAGGCAATGATTTTAGCTGCTTCTTTCTGCAATCTCTTGGCCTTCTCAAGCTCTTCGTTGGTTTTCGTAAGAACATCTTCTGCCTCAGCTTTGCGTTTATTTTGTACATCCATATGCGTAGGGAAGCTTTGCATGATGAGACTCATCTTCTGTATTTCCTCAACTTGCTGTTTCAGACTCTCTTCGGCGGAGTTTCGTATTTGATTTAGCACACTCCTAGAATCCCCTTGGTCGGCAAATTGCATCAACGCATCAATAAGAGATTCTAACTGAGATGATTCTGTAGCAGGAACTTGTTTAGAAACATTGATGAGAGGGCTGACAGGTTTTTCCATAATATTATTCGGTCTTGATGGCATGGAATTTACAGTGAAATTCGAATATCCCTCTCCACGATGATTAGTCCCTATAGTTTGTTAGTTTAGATTGCATAATTTGATTCTGTCGAACATAATAAAGACTCGAGTTCGAAAATCACAATATTTTTTATGACTCGTCCTACCCCGTCCGCTCAAAACAAGACAAACTATTGCTACTTTCACAAAGAAAATTAAGGAAGATTATTCGACAGAGCGGTAGTGTCCTCACAGGGGTTGTCAATATTTGAGCTAGTGTGAACGATTGAGCTTTCCGTGGCTTTCAATTCAATCTAATTTGAAATTGTTTCGCAAAAATCATGATGAATTGTACTTGCCTTTTGATGCTGATTCAATATCAGTCGTTGCTGTTGTTGGAGAGCAGTTATCAGACTTAGGAAGCTGAGTATTTATCGAGCTGGTCTCCTCAGAAGAGCGACTCCCTCGATCTGCCCCCTCCCCATTTCTCTTTGTGCCACTGTCTTTGTTCTCGCGACCTCCATCCAATCTACGATTCTCATGTCCCTCTTCATTAACTTGCCTGTCTCTGGTACCATAATTTTTAGTCGGCCTATGCCTATCACCACGATAGGAACCTACTGGTCCTCGTAGAGGAGGTCTATCCTCTGAGTGTTTGCGGCTTGACATAGTTGGCGACGACAGGAAAGTACTTCTTTGCCTTGCTTGTCGATGATCGAATCTTGAAAGGCCAATATCAATCTTCAATTAAAGGGGTTGAAAAGCGAGACTGACTTTCCATGGAATGAATTGAAAGAACAAGAAAGCGAGTTCCCCAAGCAGAATACCAGCATTGATAAACCCTCCGAGATGACTTGGTAAGAAAGTTTGCCCTGTAGAGTTGAGAGACTTGTAAGTTGAAGTTAAAAATTAGCCTCGTCGGCGTGGATTTTGAGAAGATGGTGAAAGGTTGAGAGATTGTAGGTTGTAGGTTGTGAAGTGTAGGTAAGTTAGTTGTGGGTTGTGGTTAGAAATTACTCTTACTTCGAATGAGGTTGAAAGAGCGTGTTTGATATTGGTATGAAAAAATGTCCCTCCTTAATTCAGACCTTGTCGAAAAAACGTATGAGCAATAAATACTAGGTATGTATTTATGAATGAACAAACAGCCAGGCGATTTGAATAAGAGATTCAAGTTAAGATAAGAAAAGAAAGATATAAGAAAAGAAAGTGAATATAGGTAAATAGATAGATGAAGATTAAATATAAGAGCTTTCTTAAATCTAAGTAAAAGAAATACGCTTTTAGATAAATTAAAAATTTAATACGGAATTTATCTATGCGTTAGCAGGGATAGTACATACTTGAAAATCAAGCTAAGGGTTGAAATGGCTTAGTACTACTTACCTACTGATGATACTAGGTAATCAAGGTTGTCTCCTTACTAGAATTCCGCATCAATTGGATATATTCACCTCTGTGTTCTCATTGGATAAGTGTGAAGGCTTACTACCAACTTACTACTTATTCTTTCATACTCATAGTCTTTTTCTAGTATTACAGGTGTAGCTATCTACCTAGTACTACCTAGTACTACCTAGTACCAACTTACTTATTATTTCATACTCGTAGTCTTTTTTCGTAATATATTTCGTAGTGGAGATTCGAGCTTGGAATCCTTATTACCTACCTAGGTACACCAGTACACCAGTACGACTTAAAGCTATTCATCAGCTGATCATTTATTTTGAAGCTCAACGATAATAAATAAATACTACCTAACCTTATTAGTACCTTGAAGCAAATCCTAGGTATCAATATTTAAATATAATATCAGTCAGTGCTTGATAACGCTTGACAACGCTTAAGAAACGCGTCGCGGCACTCATCAGATACCTAAACCTGCCCCCAAAACTTTTTTTTATCTACCGGATAAGAGAAAAGAAGAACAAACTAAGTAACTAACTAACTTAACTAACTTCTCTCTTCCGCCTCGTCCATTTCATCATAACCTTCCACATCAACAACTATTCTTTTTTCCCCCTACCTATTCACCTCTTTCAAATCTCAAATTTCAGTCAAATCGCAAATTTTGCACCATGGCTGCGGTAAGATTAATCCATTCCAATTCAATTCTGTATGAAAACTTACAAAATTTTAGTCAATCCAAACCGTCTCGGAGAGCAAAGAGTTGCGCGGGCTCAATTTAATCGCCGCTCATTCTCATATTCGCGGCTTAGGTGTTGATCCAGATAGTCTTGAACCCCGCGCATCCTCCCAGGGACTTGTAGGTCAGGAAAAGGCGCGTAAAGCTGCTGCTGTCATTTTACAAATGGTCAAGGAAGGAAAGATAGCAGGTCGAGCAGTTTTAATTGCGGGTCCTCCGAGGTATGTGATCGTAGAGTTCGTCATGGAAATCTATATTGACCCGTGTCTGTCAGTACTGGAAAGACGGCGATAGCAATGGGAATGGCACAATCTCTAGGCTCGGATGTGCCATTTACCATGTTGGCCTCTTCAGAAATATTCTCCCTCGAAATGTCAAAAACTGAAGCCCTTACTCAAGCCTTCCGAAAATCGATAGGCGTGCGCATAAAGGAGGAGAGTGAGATGATTGAAGGAGAGGTCGTTGAGATCCAGACCGACAGGAGTGTAACGGGTGGTACGAAGCAGGGCAAATTAACTATCAAAACCACCGACATGGAAACGATATACGACATGGGAAGCAAGATGATCGATTCCATGACAAAGGAGCGCGTAATGGCGGGTGATATTATTTCAATTGACAAATCCTCAGGCAAAATTACCAAGCTGGGGCGATCATACGCAAAATCAAGAGATTACGATGCAATGGGTGTAGATACAAAGTTCTTGCAGTGCCCTGACGGAGAGCTGCAAAAGCGCAAAGAGGTTGTCCACACTGTGAGTTTACACGAGATCGATGTCATCAATTCGAGAACGCAAGGTTTCTTAGCTCTCTTTTCAGGAGATACTGGAGAAATCAGAAGCGAGGTTCGCGATCAGATCAACACGAAGGTTGCAGAATGGAAAGAAGAAGGAAAAGCCGAAATTGTGCCTGGCGTTCTTTTCATCGATGAAGTCCACATGCTGGATATCGAATGCTTTTCGTATATCAATCGCGCGTTGGAAGATGAGCTCGCACCTATCGTCATAATGGCAAGCAACCGCGGAAACTCTAGAATTCGAGGCACGAATTACAAAAGTCCCCATGGATTACCTCTTGATTTCTTAGATCGGGTCGTCATTGTTAGCACTCATCCATACGCCAAGGAAGAGATTCAGCAGATCCTCTCCATCCGTGCACAAGAGGAGGAAGTCGATGTTTCCCCCGATGCACTAGCTTTACTTACTAAGATTGGGCAAGAAACTGGTATCAGATATGCCAGCAACCTCATTACCACATCACAGCTTATCTGTGCCAAGCGAAAGGCCAAGCAAATTGGTATCGAAGATGTTCAACGGAGCTTCACTCTCTTCTTCGACTCTGCACGTAGCGTCAAATTTGTTACAGACTTTGAAAAACGTCTCATTGGGGAGGAAGGAGGTGTGAATTTGTCAGTGACCAATGGTCATGGCGATGCAATGGAACTTTCATGAATGACGAAGGGTTCGAAGGGTTTTAGATATGATCGTTTGGCGTTAGTCGTTCCTATTTGCTGTAGCAAGCAAAGCAAATAGTAGAACTTTATGTTGTATATTAGGGCTGACTAAAAGTGGGCGCAATTACGGAGATGTAATGGAATGGGCAAACTTCCTTTAGCTGAGATACAGTGCAATACACTAATTCTATCATATGTGAATGGCTTGGAGATGTCATAACTCATGTGATCAATCGAGAACGATGTACTTGTCTTTGCAGTATCGCAGCAAAATAAGCCAACTTTAACATGTAACTACAAACTAATTACGCCCATTAATTCTTTGTATCCCGGGTATCATGGCATAATCATACAAAATCCGCAACTCTACTCCAATTGCCCTCCTGCCCTACTCTTTTAAACTCAACTCCCTCTCCAAAGTAGCCCGCATCTTGCCATGCTACCATAGTCGGGCCATCAAAAGGACCTTGTTTGGCAGTCCCGTCCCGACCATCTGTCCATCTATATTCCCACATTTTGGTGGGCGCGGGGCCATTCTCTTCGTTCATAGCCACTTCTTCGGATGGCTCTTCCCAGTCTTCGCCCGTCTCTCTCCGATATTGCCGTATAAGCATCTCTCTCTCCTGCTCATAAACATCCGTTTGGCCTCTTATGAGCAATTGATCAGCAGCGCCTGTAATAGCATTTATGGCATCTCGTATCCTAATCTGTTCTGGGTCTTCAATCTTCTCAGCATCCACATCCATAGAATCATCCTTTTGGGTTTGCTTCTTTAATTTCCATTTCGGTATTTTCTTCGTCTTTACTTGGCTCTTTCCAAGCCTTGCGAGCGCCTCGAGAACTGTCTCGGCTTTATCCAGTCGTAGTATTAATGTTCGTAAGATATCTGAGAGTAACATGGCATCATCCTCGAGCCTTTTCTGTCGCCGTTCCTCCTCTCTTTTCTCGTGTGCTTCTGCGGCTTTCTTCATATCCTTCTTGCTAATTCCTTCTAGCCAAGTGTCGTGCACTGCGTCTCGATCCGCTGCATTTCGCACAAAATTGCCGTTCGCATCAAATTTGCCTTCTTCCTGTTCAGCCTTCATATTGAAGGCATCGACCTTAGGGGCATTTCTCTTCAATCCACCGGCGCCAACCTCCTCGTCCACGTCTTCTTCTTGCGCGGCCAACACGGCATCTTCTTCGTCATCGCTGCTCTCCTGGTCGTCCATCGCATGCGTTGATAACTTTCCTTTTGGATCCAATGCAAAGTTCCCAGATACATGACCTCCACTCTTGCTGCCTAAGACCTGACCTTCGATCTCATCTTCCTTCAAGAATCGTACTTCTTTCCCTTTTTTGCGAGCCTTCAGTTCACTCTCGTCCTCATCGCCGTCCGCAAATTCATCCTCCAAGTCTGCAAACATGTCCGCATCTTCTTCCATATCCGTCTTCCCATTTGTCGCACCAGGTTTCTCCTTGCTATATCCATCCAGCGCTTCTGCCAGGTTTACCTCGCCCTTCTTTCCTTTGGCTCTTTCGTCTGCACGCGCGTCGAAACCCTCATTATCAGAATCCGAATCGTAACCATCGATATTAACCGCTCCTCTTTTGGTACCAGTTCCTCGACTTCCGATAACATCTGCATCAAGAACTGCATCTTCCTCCGGTTCGTCAGCTACCAAAGCAGATGGGTTTCTTAAATCGAACTTGGGTTTCTTTGAAGGGCCATCCTCATTTTCATTCCGATGTGAACGGGCAAATTCTTCACCAGCACGTTTCGGTCGCGCAGCTGCGTATCTGGAAGACATATTCTATTGATGATTGACTATCCCTTTGAATTGAGAAGCTTCGAGATTTTGAAATATGAATAATACAAAGTAAATACTGAGTACTTTCTTTGCAAGGATCGGGAAACATTTGAAGCTTTAAGGTTTCGGAGTTAAGAGTCCCCCGCCATTTAAAGCAACCGAGAGAGAGAGCTGGTTCCTGCGTCATCTCTTGACAGCCTTTGAGCTACTACAGCTTATCAACTTACTATGAACTTCATACTACACCAACAAACTCCAAGAACTACATCTACTTACAAAAGCCATACAAACAATTTAATTGCGAGTAAATTTTACAAGAATATCTGAATATTACTTCTCATCCAACATTTTCAAGGCTTTCGATTTTTTTACGATACAGATTTTACCCATCATACCATAAGATACAGATCTTGCTTATTCAGAGAAAATGGTATGTGAAATGGTCCGCAGGCAATATGTCCCTTCACATACTGATAAAATTAATAGTCGTACTCGGGCTTTTATGAAGGAGATGACCCAGCTGCCATGTATCAAATGTTGCAGCAGCGCGGAATGCGAGGGCCTCCCAAACGTTTCGATGAATACTATCGATGTTATCCAACGGTCATGATACCCGGTCCTGAACGAGACAACCTCAATTATGGAGGGAAAATTATTATGCCACCATCTGCTCTGGAAAAGCTTACTCGATTACACATTACGTACCCTATGCTTTTCGAGCTCATCAACAGTCGACATCCCGATGGACCAAAATTAACACATGCTGGTGTACTGGAGTTTATTGCGGATGAAGGAAAGGTTTATCTTCCACACTGGGTACGCACCCTTTCTGTCTCATCGAAAAGTATGTTTTAATCTAACCACTTAACTCCAGATGATGCAAACCCTTGGGCTTGAAACCGGAGATCTCTTCCAGATCAAATCGACCGATCTTCCCCCTGCCTCCCTTATCAAACTCCAACCTCAATCCGTCAATTTTCTCGACATCTCCAACCCAAAGGCCGTACTCGAAAAAGCGTTTCGTGACTTTTCTACGGTCACTAAAGGCGATATCTTTAGCTTCCACTATAATGATACTATCTACGATATTGCGGTGTTGGAGGTCAAACCAATTACTGACAAAATGGGGGTTAGTATGCTCGAAACGGATGTTGAGGTCGACTTCGCAGCTCCGTTAGGCTATGTCGAGCCAACTCCGGTCAGGGGTAATGGTAGCGGAACCAGCACACCCAGAAGTGCCATCGGCGGTTTACCTGCAGGTGGCATGCTTCACAGTCAAGGAACCATGGCACAGGCCATCAACTATGATGCCATTGCACCAACGTCTAATTCTGTCGCACAAGGCGCAAAAGCGGCCTCATCCAACTTTGTATCTGGAGGTCACAAACTGAGCGCCAAGAAGGGCACAAAGACCCCCACACCTACTGCGTCAACTCCTGTTGCTGGAGTCAGCACGAACACTCCTGCTGTATCGGTTCGAAGAACGAATGGTCCTCAACCTCTTCGATTACCACCCAACAAACTTTTCTTCGGTTACGAAGTCAAACCAGTCAAAACCCAAGCTGATAAGGACAAAGAGAATGCAGATGCAAAGCAGCCCCATTTCTCGGGGCAAGGACAATCACTGAAGACTGGAAAGAAGGTGGAGGCCAAAAGCGAGCCAGCTCCAGAGCCTCAAGCCAAGGGCGACAGTATAGGTCGGAGGCTGGATGGAAAAGATGCCAACAAGTAGTGGAATAGAAGCGGGTATATTATGATGATGGTGGCGTTTAAAGGCGGGTAACCTCTCTGGCGTTCTGAGGTTTGGCACATATGCTGCATGGGAAGGAGGACATCTTATGCTATTTAGATCTTTGCGTTAAAGAAAATCTGCATTCTGATGATACCAGTAGGTATGGAACTCTGTGAAGCAATCTATATTGTATTCAACAGGCACTGGAAATTGTTTAAGTGACCAACGTCCACCAAAGTTATTCAGAGACCTTTCATTCGTATGTCAAACAATGCATTGCCTAGCATCCAATCGCATTTTACTCCGAGCTCAGGACTGGAACATAGAAGAGCTTTCATAATGGACACAGAAAACCTCGAGATTATCACCATCCACAGCGGCCTTCCAATTTTCATGGTTTCATTTCCCAATATGGTAGGCATAAATGAAACTGTGCAAGTATCTATCGAACCCCCTCTTCCTGCCATATTTGAGGATACACTTCGAGCAGGTTATTCCGAATGCGTCTGCGCTCCTTCTTTAAGAATATCGGTGTGATCATATGCTAAGTCTTCCTGTTCCTTATCCTTCTTGGGACACATAATGCTTCAGTTATTCAATGCAACATAATTCTACTTTTGTGGACTTGTGTGGACTTCTTTTCTTGTTGGAAATCATCAATAGCACAGTTATCGATACGCATCTAGCATAAAATACCATTCAAATACTGTTTCGTGAAAGACTAGCAACACTCAAGTTTTTGGAAGACATACGTTTTTATTGTAAGTTTGCTGTTGGCGCTGACCTAAAAGTATTGGTGAGCGCCTTATGAAGCATGAACCTTCTTGACAAATCGAAGAGACATCAACATTCATGGCTAATAGACCGGAGGGCCTTTAGAAATTCTCATCTTAATTATTAGACCCTAGCGGAAGAAATACATCCCCTCGCAGCGACGATTCTACTGATAAGATAGTCTATATATTACTCGTTGCTGAGGCTCCGTCACATCCAGAATGCCAACTTCGCGTGGCAGGAGACAAAAGTTTTCTTCTCAGGAGGACGCGTACCTTTCCAATTTCAGAGAATGGCGAAATGAAGAAGTTTCAGAATCATAGGCTCAGTTTCTCGCCAGATACGAGAAGAAGTTCTAGGCCGATCCCCATAGTTCGGCGTCACTATTTCGAAGGGCCGAAAAGCTTTCTGGTCATCGTCATCAGACTCTATCTCGAGTTGAAGAAATGATGCATCATATGCTTAAGATGCGCAAATCGAGTCTCTTATGGACATGGGGAAGAATTGGCCAGGCATTTGGTACCAATGCGAGGACAGCTTCTGCGGCATATAAGAATTTCTTAGAGAGGAACGAAATCGACGAAGACCAGAATGAAACTCGTCGTATAATATGGACTGAGTCAGACAGGAGGAGGCTCGGTAGGGCGCGTCATCTCGGATACTCATGGGAACGTATATCTAAGCAATTTGGTCACAAGGAGTATATCTGCATGTCGGCACATTACATACAATCTTACGGGGGGAGCAGGTCTGGGAAGTTGAATGCCTCTTTCCATCCAAAGTGTTTCTTTTCTTTCATTGGAAAGAGCAGCGGGCATCCCATACAAAAGTCGGCGGGTGCACCGGAAGTTAAGGATGAGGGTGAAGATTATCAATGGGTGAAGAGTCTCGTTACACGAAATGAAAGAGAACAATCACAGCCTAGGTCTGGCGTCACAAATGCTAAACAATCAGGAAGCGGCAGTTCGCTGTCATGCTTCACTAATTTAGAGCACATGAAGAGCCATTCTGTATTGAAATTGGAACACAATTCTGAGTTGATCGACCGTATACCAACAAAGCACTCGCTTGATGGAAGCAAGGCTACAATGGCACCGAAATCTCAGGCTAGCAGCCGTTGTTATGCTCCCTTAAGAACAGCAACGCCAATATACGGAGAAAGTCTTGCCAAAATGAGATTCAATAGACGTGCGGCGAGCCCAAACTTTCTACAAACACTTGATTCTCGGCTACTTGAAGCCCGCCGCCGAAATGAGTTTGGTCCCAGAGGTCTCATCAAGGTCGACACAGAGACGGCCAGCCACTGTTTTCCGGCCAGTCTCAAAAATTGGAGAAGTTACAAGCCCAGCTGCAGTTATGAAGAACTAGATGGACCATATGTCAAGGTGAAGGAAGAAGTGGAAGATGATGAAAGCAATGAGAAAATGACATATTGCATGATGAGTAAAGCAAGATGACTTGGATTCATCTCTGCAATATTGAATGATACAGACCTGGGATGTATCGTTTGAGAACTTTGTACTATTGTTAAATTTGTTACGTTATTAACAAACCTATGAAGAGGGAGATGTTGTACTTCTGGGACAGCATGATTAGCCAAACATGTATTTTCTTCAAATTCTAGGCTTTATCCGCGGTCAGGAGTATTCGTCAGAAGAAAATGGTCCATTTGCTTAAAGTATCAAAACCATAAAACGAAAGAATTTGATTCAAATCGACAAGCAAATGTTACACAGTGAAGCTAAGCAAGTTATTCTGACTCCCTACTTCCTCTACTTCAAGAAGAATACACAAGAACCATTATCGTAGTTTTTTTCCCTCTTGAACGAAATGCCATGCCTGTGACCCAGGGTGTCCAATATTCCAGACTGCAGTCTAAAAATGAAGATTATCAAATTCCCAAACCAATCAACACATTCAAATCATTTGAAAGTATTGGACTTTATCGGAATATTGAATTATTTTCAAATTTCAGCTGCTTTTAGACATTCAAACCCTTATATTGTTGGACTGTAGTCCGGACTATTGGATACCCTGTGCAGCCTATCCTGAATACTGGTGGTATTATATCCACTAACGCTTTGGGCCCAAGGATCAAAACAATATCCCTGCTCATCTCGATACGCGGCTCCGAAGGACTCCTTGTATCCAGTTTGTTCGCGAAGAGGCGGACCAAAGAATGAAGTGTTCGTCATACGGTTGTTAAGACTTGCCGTACTGCTCATGGAACTGTTGAAACTAACAATACCAGGGGTAGGGAAGTTGAGACTGTTTGGAGACGTGGGTGAGTTCATTGAGAAAGGGGTTTCGAGACGGGGGGACTCTTCTGAAGTGGAGAAAGAGATATAGAAGTCGGACTCGGTCTTCATCTTTGCCTGAGGGGTGATGGGTGTGGCAGGCTCGCGCTTGGCGACTTCTAGTGTGGGGAACGAGTTGCTATGATTCGTCTCCATGTCACTTGTATTCATGTAGAGGGGTGTATGAGCGTTCTGAGACTCATATTTCAAGTGAAAGGGGAGGTTCGCGCTATCGAAAATATCCTTCTGATTTTTGAGTTTGGGCTCTCGTTTGGCGGATTTTTTCTTCTCGATCCTGGAACGTCGAGGAGTAGCAATCTTCCTGGCATGAACGGGCGATGATGTTGCATTTTCCATTTGTTTCTTGAATCGAGAGTAGCGCATTCGAGCAGCGTGACCGTTGGTAATTTCTTGAGAAAGAATAGGATCATGTGCTACTTTATTCCAATCAATCTGTGCAATCATTGTCAGTATTCCACTCACACAATGAGATTTTCATTAAGTAAGGATTTCATACATCTTTGAGGCATTTTTGACTAAGTATTGCATATAGCAAGCGATTAATGGCTCCGTCATTGGTCATTGTTTGATTTGCTCTTAAACTAGCCAATTTGATGACCGCGGGGTAAACACGTAACTTCGAATGTCTTCGAAGTATTAAGAGGGGGAGGCAATGAAGGTAGACTGAGAGGATTAGGAAGCCTTTTAGCGTAGATAGCAGGGTATGAATGCTTCCCTCGCTGATGCAACAAAGCGCAAATGGCGTTTTGGGGTCTTGCTTTTGAAGGCGAAGAAGCACAAATATTGGAGGGCAGTAAGAATGGTGTTGTGAATATTTGCAAAGAAGCATGTGAGGATTTGTAAGGGGAAGAAATAGAAATATGTATCTTGATGCACCAATCTTACGCGGAGTTTAGTAGTAAACTGTGCATTTTCCAAGCTGATTTTATTGAAAGAGAACTTAAGAACATTTGATATTCTATTGAACTGCACACAGATATTGCTTTTGGTAAGGATGTATGTAGTCAATCAATGATCTGAAAGGAAGTTGAAGATATCAGAAAGGTATTCAATCTGCTGATATGTGGCACGGTGATTACGACCATCGCTCGTGCCCCTTTTCGGTAGATATATAGAATACAAACACAGGGCTTGGAAGAATTATCAAACAGAAAATGGATGAGGTGACTTTCCTTTTCTTTTTATGTATGCTTAGGTAGCTTGAATGAATGGAACAAGTAAGAGTGTAGTGAGGATGGCCAAGTGATTGTTTGATGATAGAGACAATACCCGAGACACGCACGACATGGGGACAAACACTCTTTGGGGTGTTTGATAAGGTTGCATTCATTTACTTTTGATGATGCTATTAATGAATCATGATTGAAGATGTTGTGGTTATTTGCATTAGTTCCCTGCCCTGCTTCAGTTCCACATTTGCTTTGCCTCACTCAACATCATATGATTGCATGAATTCTACCTACCTAGGTAGACAAAGGAATGTGAAGATTGAGCTTCGCACCCTGTAGGTATGAAGATGATCAAAGCCTATTGAATTATGACCTACGGTTGGATGAATGATGAAGTGAAGATTCAGATTGTTGAAGTTGTAAGTGAGGATTCAAATTGTTGAAGTTATAAGTTAAATTCTAGAAACTCTTCAAGGGAATCTATTACAATACAAGACCTTGCATACATTCACCCTCTGAGTGCCTATCTACCTAATGATACATTCTTAATTCACCCACTTTTAGAAATCATGTCATTTGTTTAGACATTCACTATTCTCATGATTCATCTCTCCACATTCTTTCTCTATCCTGTTTCCATCCTCCACCTATCTTCTTCCCAAACCTACAACTTTATCCATCTACAAACTCAAGCAGCAGCGACAAGAACAAGAACAAGAACAACTTCCAATCTCGCATTCATTCATCAATTATGCCTTCTCAGTGGGATCATAGGGCTGACAAGGATTTGTTATTAGCTATCATCGAAGGAAATAATCTCAAGGCTATTGAATGGCCCACAATTTCCGAGAGGCTCCAGGAAAAAGGGTATTCTTTTACCAAGGAGGCTTGCCGGTACGTATAGAAGTTTGTTTGATATCTTATCCACGGTCTATGTGTGTTCCTTACTTGTATCAAAGATTCTGATCGTTACTTCGATTCGAATGGTCTACCTCCAATCAAAATTAAAGCCCAGTGTTTCTCAACTACTGTACATTACTATTCTGAAATCATCACCCCCATATATCTCCATCTGCATAATAGTTGGCATCTTTGAATTGCAACAATTCTATCTCTACCAAAGCCCCCCTCAAACAATTTTTGCTCGAAGACTGACCAAGCAATGAAAGACAACATTTCCAAAAGATCAGAAAAGAATCTCGCACCGGCTCTCCCTCTGCTTCCACCAGCACCACTCCTGCTGCCACTTCTGTCAAGAAACGCAAATCTAAGGCTGCTTCTATTGAGGAGGGACAAGAGAATGATGACGAGGAAACACCCTCGAAGAATCAATCGAAGCGGGTCAAGAAAGAAAGTGATGATCAATCTGCCGCTGAACTAGGAGTCGAGAGTGAAGAGTGATTGTGGTCAATGATCATCGGTAAGTACTACGTCATCGCTGTTGATAGATAACCCTAACTTGATGCGGACAGAACCGAGATGCTGACAATTGAATAGTCTCGATAATGCTTGGCTTTAGGGGGATATTCTCTCTCGCTGCATATTATACGGTAGCCAGGATGAAGAGGATTGGGCTGTGCATATTAGACAAGAAAGGTCAACCATCTGAAACCAAGTGAGGTCAGGCAGAGGTTTCAGATGGTTGAGCTTTCTTAAGTCGGCGATGGAGCGTTGGAGGGGTGGTTTTTCTGTAAACAGTGTCTTACTACGACAGTGGACATTGATCTTATCACTAGGATTTGTCATACTTCGTGGAAAAATGATAAAAACTCAGCATACTCAGAGAACTCGACTTTCAAGCTTTTCTCGCTCTCAATCGTGTCGACTTACTTTAATGCAGATGTTGACTTGTCTATACAATGATTGGAACTTCTAAAGCTTTATTTCAAAGCAGTTAAGCTATAATATCAGATATCGAATCTAGCTAAATATCACGGCTTGTGGTTTCTTGATGGCCTCTGCGAGTATATCTCCCTTTGCATCGATTAATCTAGCTTATAGCACTTCGGCTAGACTCAAAAATGTCATACACTCGATGATTTAACATAGAGATTGCTTCTGGTAATATTCTCTACTGTTAACTTTGATATTCACCAAAGATTGAAGAAACAGTTGGGAAATTTCTATAAAATATAATTTAGAATTATGATCTAAGATCTTGTATAACGTGGTTTATCAGTACGTGCACCATATCAGCTGGTGCACCACTCCTTTTTCCATACCAAATTCGTCTGTGCGTAACCGTGCACTTCCTTTATTTATTAATAGGTTTTAATAAATTTTCTATATAATGTAGTTTATCGTTATATTGGCCATATCATTATATGGGCTACTTTCACCTCAATTATCATCTCTTTATTTTAACATGCGATTTATTAATAACCTGTTATAAAAACAATTAATAAAGAAACACAAATCATTCTAACTATTAAAGTTATTCAAAAAGACAAAAAATTAAGTATTCAGAAAGCTGCTAAGCTGTATAATATCCCATATAACGTGATTCATATGCGAGTGAATCATATCACCGAGTGGATCACTTTCACCTCAAATATTCACCTCTCAATTCGATATTGTCAACGCAGGGCACTATTAGTCATCCGGGACCACTTCGGGGTTACCAAGGATATGGGACGTGCGCAACCCAAGAAGTGGGAAATAGTAAACCTTAAATCCTCGAACGATA
>PQXI01000400.1:0-21365 GCA_004786145.1 Botrytis paeoniae | reverse complement strand
TTCTTCCTCTCTCTCTCTTTCTTCTATCTCTCTCTCTTTTTCTCTTTCTCCTTCCTTTTGAGCCCTTGATAAATGCCAGGCTCTTGTAGCGATTTTGGTAGAGATTCATCTTTTTCATCGGTTGCTCATGACGATTCTGATTATTATTTCATTCGGTGTTTTTTTTTCGGTTCAAAATGATATAAGAGAGAATAGAATTTTTTGATACAGGTAGATTGAATGCTTTAAAATAACTTAGGCCAGCCGGAAGTCGCAAGTAGATATTCTGAAAACGATGAATGGAATAGAGTCTCGTCCTTTTGAACTTAACCCTTATTTAAGTGAGATATCTAGATGAGGCTTCTGGAAGTGAAGATCAAGAGTAAGATGATATTCCTTCATACATCAAGGTCTTCTCGATTACAATGTTACGATTCTGTTGCTAATTATAATAGATTATTGTACTGATGAAATAAACATTTATTCGTGTCGCTAGGAAGTCCAAAGTTATGAGTAGAATTCGATGTTGATATACTTTCTTTTAAGGAATTGCTATTAGATAGAGATGTTTGAATCTGTTCGATTCCGGATCTTGGCTTTGCAGGTATGTTCGTGTTAAAGTATGGAAGGTATGCATAAGGATATGCGAAACTGACTCTGAACTTCATAGCGGTAGAAGTACTAGGATCCCCCGAAATCAACATATACATGTGTATATATGCAGTTGAGAAGAGCTTCGGATAGCGAAGATAACAGGAAAGTATATTTTCAGAATGCCATCTCCTTGGTTAATTTCATGATCTCATAAACGGATCGAGTGAGTAAACAGAAGCGGTAGGCTATCTCAGTGCCATCTACGCCCTGGCTTATCTACTCATCGTTGATTCATTCTATTAATAAAGTGCAAACGTGCTATCAGTATTATGATAGTCAAAATTATGTGTTACTCGAATTCATGTTATCGCTATAGCCTGGTGCTAAGTACTTCCGGTTGAAGATCTGGAGCTTGTACTTAATTGTATAAAGAGGATAATATACACTCAAATCATACCTAGGTATCATGATTAGAGATTTTATGCCCATCATGCTTCTTGATACTCTTCCCTTATTTTAGTCTCCCTGAATCACTCGTATGTTTGAAAGTGTAATGCAGGCTACCTCTACACCTCCTCACAACATGAACCTTGAAGAAAAGATATAATTACGGCATGAGTTCTGTAGACAATTAGTTCTACATCTGTTTTCAAGATATAGTATATACCTAGATACTGAAAGATACTTGAATCATTTGAATTCATTTGACATACTGAAATTTGTTAAAATAGGAGGTGGGCAATAATCACGTGGAGTTCCTTTGGACAGATATTTTGAAAGACTCTTGCTTCTCGTAGAAACAGTATGATTATGAATGGCTAAAGCTATGTCATAAACAATCACTTCCAAAAAACTATGGAATTCCCAAAACACAAAGTCATTCCTGAACCCTCAAAAACAGTCGATATGAACTCCTCCACCCGGTGTCCGATATTTAGAACCTGACTGCTCGAAAATGCCGCTCAAAACCCATAATCACCACCAAACTTGACATCTTTCCTTCTGTATATCCTAAAACGTCCACCCATAACGTCGAAGTGGAGATAGAAAGTCGAAATCAGTCGGATATTATGATCAAAAGGCTCTCCTCAAAACAATCCTAAAGGAATTCAGCCGCAACTCTAGTCTCAAGTCTATGTACTCATTAGTTTGACTTCTTCATCACAATCCCAGGTGTTAATAAATATGAAAATTTACTGTATCAATCTAGCTTTAAGCGCTGAGTTTTTCTCCTTCAATTTGATGATTTTCTTTTGTGCCTCTTCAAGATCTGCTCTGAGGTTCTTCTTCTCACCGTCATCCGCGAATAATTCGAGCATCCTATGAACGTGATCAAGGAAGAACCAGTTTCCTAGGAGGTTGTATATTGCTTGGCCGATGGTCATGGTCATGGTGATGATGTTGTAGCAATATGTTACGCGACAGAATCGAAACCAGGAAGAGGAAATAAAATTGTAGATGAATGGAAGGAAGTTGTTATGGCGAAGATAATTTTGGTTTGGAATCATAAAGAGTGATGGCTTTTAAGTTGTTGGAAACTCGGTTGATTGATACTGTTCTTAATGTTCTAGCAACGTGGCTTTAGAGATGTAATTACTATAATGAATAATTGGACACAGTTTTCAGATAGTTTTTGATAAGATATTATGAATATTCATTGAATTCTTAATACTTTCACGTCGTCGTAGTCTAATAACAATTTTTCGTTATAGATTGTAAATGATTATTCAAATACAAGATCGATTATACACTCTAATTTCACATAAACACTTCCGAGATTCGATTCCAAATATCGACCACGAACATTATTATACACTTCAAAAACCCTTCAATTTACAATCAACCTTTCTTCTGATTCTCCAAAAGATCTCGATATTCAGATCTTCGATTATCAAAATGGAAATAAAGCCTTTCAAATCATTAATATCTATAATGAAGCTGATCAAATCAAAGAAAAGGGCTTTATAATTGAAAGACATCTATGTAATTCATTGATTATACAAGAAACTATTCTCTTAAACGACTTCAACTCTTATTACTCATGATGAGATCCTTTTTCGAAGAAAAGCGGAAATACTAATCAATTAGCCGAATAGTTAAAAGATTAGAATCTTACTCTTTTAAACGAGCCTGGTTTTAGTACCTTCTATCATACTAATCTCCTTAATCCAAATGTTATCAATCTCACTTTAGCTTTAGAAGGAATCGCTTCTCAAATCCAAAACTAACAAACACTTTCAAATATAGGATCCAATTATACTGGAATATTATTCGAATTAAAGGGAAAAGAAGAATCAAATCCATTTAATATAATATTATTAGTTAAATATAATACTAAGCTAGCTAATTGGAAAAAATTCGAATCAATATTGAAATCAGAATTCTTATACTCCCTTCTTTTTTCTACTTTGGATCTAATAACTTTAATTGAAGAGGATTTATTTAATAGTTTAAAAGAAAGAAACAATTATTCTAAACTGGATTAAGCAGTAAGTGAATTCACAAGGATTATTCAAAAGATTATCGAAAAATCCATATCTAAAAGTGTTACAACGGTAACAGAATCGTCACCTGACGAGTGTCACGTGATTGAGTTTTCAGGACCCAGGGCTCCTAAGAACTCTAATAGAAGATAGAACCCCGGGTTCTATAAAGAACGAAGGTCTATATAAGGAATAAGATTTCATTATAATATAAAGCTTCATGCTCAAAAACAATTATTAGTTTCATTACTATAGTTATAAGAATTGTAAACAATTACAACCTTATCGAATTTCTATTTGAAGTCTAGTTTAAATCACCTCGAGAGATCTCTAGATACTTCCACGTAACTCTAGAGGCAGCTCCTGTAATACTTTGAGTACTATTTCTGCTTCAAGTATTAATTCGATAATCAATTACTAATATAATATCCAGAGATATCTCCATAGATTAATTCACAGGAGACACCAATAACATCAAGATAACCAACACTCCAAAGGAGATTACTATCAACGAAATCCTTAAGATTGCCTTATCAAATAAATACCAAGGTAATTAATAAGAACTTGATACTTTCCTTTTACAACTTGAGATCTACTTTCGATTCAATCAGAATAAATTTACTACTAAAGAATTCAAGAGTGTATGAGCTGTATTATACCTTCGAGGAGAAGCAATCAAATGAATTCAATTATATTTGCGCGACTATTTCGAGTATAATAATAAGGATCGTATATAACTCATTTGAACAATCTTCAATAGTTTTAAAGGATTTAAGATAGAGATTTGTAGAATCTTTGGAAATTCTAATGAGTTAGAGGTAGTAGAAAATAAGATCTTCAACCTTAAGTAGATAGGATCAGCATTGAAATATACTACAAAGTTTCAAAGATATATTAGAACAATTAAATAGAACGAAACCGCCATCATGAATTATTACTACAAAGGATTCAAATCAGAAGTCAGATTAGAGTTAGAAAGATCTATTGAGAGTATAGATCTAAACAATTTAATTCAGAACTCTATCAAATCAGATAATTGTCTCTATTAATACTAATAAAGCCAGAAATCATATAAACCCTAGGAAAATCAAAAGCAAGGGTATTACTATAAGAATGAGGATAGACTATAATATAGTCCATAAGGATATAGAGATTCTATGGAATTAGATGCTATATATTATATAAGCAGGAATAATAATTTAGAGAAGAGATAAAGACGAGAGAACAACTTATACTTTGAATATAGAAAAACAGGGCATCGAGTAATAAATTGTAGAAGTAAGAAGGCAGGAGAAAAAAAGGATAATTTTAAATCTAAGTTTGACAAGGGCTAACTTAATGCTATCTTTGTAATTCAAGAAGATACAATTATAATCGAAAACACTAATACTTTTATTAGCAAAGAATTCCAGCAATTACTTAAGGAATTACTATAAAACTAGGAAGGTATAAATGCTATAGATTTATGAGAACAAGAGTATTTCCGAACTCCAACACCCTCTATAATAAAAGAGAGCTCTTAAAAGGAGATAGAAAAAAGTCCTTAGAATGAGACAAAAGCAAAACATGCTATGCTAAGTTAGACTGCTTGCTATAATGAATTCTGCGGAATTCACCGATCAAATAAAGAAGTAACTGAATGATTTCCTAAAAAAAGAAAGACTAAAAATCATTGAATTAAAAGAACTCGTAAGAAACAAGTTATATAATAATTGAATACTATAGGACAAGCAGAATAAATATATTGTAAGATCAAGATAAATGGATATATATAAGCAGCCATAATAGACTCAGGGGCTACAGGAAATTTTATTGTACTAGAAGCTATGTAATACTTAGGAATATCATTCTAAACAAAATAATACCCCTATCGATTACAGCTAGTTAACAGGCAGCCAGCAGGATCTAACAGAAAGATTTCGCAGGAGACATAATCAGTACGAATAAATATAACCCAATATACGAAGGTTATTCAGCTTAACATTGTGCCATTAGGCTAACAATAGATTATCTTAGGAATACTATAATTGAAGGCATATAATCCCAGAATAGATTAGTCACAAAGAATAGTAGCATTTGATCAATGCAAAAACGATTATAATAATATATTCAAGGCATTCGCGAGATATAACATACACCAAGAAAAGTTGAACGCGAACAATATCGGTGACATAGAACACCCAGTCCAGAGTTCTCCATTAAGAGCGAAGGCTAATACACCTTCTCTACAAATGTAGAAGTCAATGATACGGCAGGAAATCGCAATCAAGGTAAAGGAGCTTATGATACTAGAATAGTACAAGAAATACAAATATGTTTTCAAAGAACCAGGGATCCATAAGACTTTATTAAAACACAAGTTATAGGATCATAAGATAATATTGGAGGAAGGCAAGATGTCTATATATACCCTAATTTATTTAATATTAGCCAATAAGCTAAAGATATTTGAAGAATATATTAATAATAACTTAGCTAAGGGATAGATCAGAGAATCTATATCCCAAATAACAAGTCCAATTATATGAGTACCTAAGAAGGATGGTATTAAAAGATTAGTTATAGATTACAGAAAGCTTAACACACTTACAAAAAAGGATCGATATCTACTTCCATTAGCTACAGAATTAAGAGATCGATTAAATAGAGCAGCAATATTTATCAAGATGAACCTATGAAACGGATATCACTTGATTAGAATGAAGAAAGGGGAAGAATAGAAGACTGCTTTTAAAACAAGATACAGGCTATACGAATATCAAGTTATACTATTTGGGCTAATTAACGCATTAGCTACTTTCATGAGACTTATAAACAATATACTATTACAATACTTGAACACTTGTTATATATACTACTTAAACAATATTCTAGTATATTCGAACAACAAAATCTAATGTATTAAAGATGTTAGTAATATTCTTGAAAGTTTAGTTAAAGCTGATTTACTATATAAACCAAGTAAATATGAATTCCATATTAAGGAAACAGAATTCTTAGAGTTTACTATATCAAGCTAAGGGCTCAAGATGAGTAAAGATAAGATTAAGATAGTGTTTGAGTAGAAGCAGCCAAATATGATTAAAGAATTATAGTCCTTTCTAGGATTTGTTAACTTTTATCGAAGGTTTATTAGAGGTTATTTAGGGATTATAATATCCTTAATCAATCTAACCAAAAAGGATCAAGGAAGTTTCGAATAAACCATCAAAGTGTAAGAGTCATTTGATACATTTAAACAAGTAGTAACAAAGGAGCTAATACTGTTAATATTCGATTCTAAGAAGCTAATCATAGTAGAGACGAATTCTTCAGATTTTGCTATAGGAGCAGTTTTGAGCCAACCAGGTTAAAAAGAGAAATAGTAACCAATCGCATTCTACTCTTGAAAACTATTATTAGCCGAATTAAATTACGAAATATATAACAAAGAATTACTAGCAATAGTTGATGTATTTAGAGAATAGTAAGTTTATTTAAAAGAATCAAAATACTTAGTATAGATATATACAGATTACAAGAATTTGGTTTACTTTATTATAACAAAACAGTTAAACAAATGACAGGTCAGATAATCAGAGATTATGACTAATTACAATTTTAAGATTTCATATATAAAAGAATCAGAAAACGCTAGAGCCAGCGCTCTTAGCAGAAAATCAGAATATCAAGAGAATAAGTTGTACGAATCATATATTATATTCAAGAATGAAAGCGAATCACTGATCTACAATGCATCACAGCTTGTAGCGACTCATCAATTAGAAGACAACCATCTCAGGAACCAAATCTAATCATATTACGACAAGGATGCTACAGCTATACGTATATATAAGACAATAGAACCAGGATTCACAATAAAAAACAAAACTATATACTTTCATGGAAAAGTATACATTCCGAGTCAAATAACTAAGGAATTTGTAACGAAACAACATGGGTTGCTAGCATACGGATATCAAGGAATTACAAGAATATTTACAAAAATACGGGAAATCAGTTACTTCCTACAAATGAGAATAATAGTTGAAGAAATTATTGGAAATTGTAACATCTGTATACGAAACAAGTCATTACAATATACATTATATAGTCAGCTCCAGACCCCAGATATGCCTTCTTAGCTATGGAAGTCCATTACATAGGACTTTGTAGTTAAACTACTACTCTCAAAAGACCCTACTACAGGAATCGAGTATAATGCGATATTCAATATAGTAGATAGACTAATGAAGTTTGTTTATATAATATTATTTAAGAAAATATAGAATACTAAGCAATTAGTATATATATTCCTTTGAAACATAATAAGTATACACAGAGTATCAAATGAGATAATCTCGGACTGAGATAAGCTTTTTATCTCGAAATTCTGGATTATCTTATTAGCACTTATAGATATTAAAAGAAAGCTGTCGACAGTCTTCCACCCACAGACAGATGATTAAACAGAAAGGACCAATCAGACAATGGAAGTATATCTTAGATGCTATATAAATTATCGACAGAATAATTAGGTAGAATTATTACCTATAGTACAATTCGCATATAATATATCGGAAATGAAAACTACAAAGATAACATCAGCACACACTAACTTTAGGTTTAATCCTTAAGCCTATAAGATCCCGATATTACAAAAGGTTAATACTGAATCAGTAATAATATAAGTCAAGCAATTGAAAGATTTATAAAAGCAGCTGATTCTTGATCTAAAATTCATATCATTCAGAACAATAATATACTATAATATAAAATATAATATGAAATCTACGCTTAAAGAGGAGGATAAAGTTTATTTACTATAACGAAACATCGAAATCAAAAGACTAAGTAATAAACTCAATCATAGGAAACTAGAATCATTCAAGATTAATAAGATAATAGGAATTGTTAATTATTGATTAAAATTATCAGACACAATAAATATCCACTCAGTATTTCATATATCCTTACTCAAACCAGTAACACTAGAAGCGTCTAATATACTATTCATGGAAATCGAACCAGTTAACCCAGAAGCCATATACAATGTTGAAACAATATTAGATTACAAATACGTCAGAAACAAGATCAAATATTTGATCAAATGGTTAGACTATTCATATTCAAAAAACATATGGGAACTTAAGAAAGATCTCAGTTGTTCTAAGAAACTATAGGCATTTCATCTGAAGTATCTATATCTGCTAATAAAGCCTCAAGCTCAGTATCAGACAGCGAAAGCAGCGAAGAGTTGAAGAAGTCGAAGGAAGAAGAACTAGAAGTAGGCGCAGACACTACATCTACACTTTCCTTTTCCACACATTCCTTTTCCAATCTTTCTTTCTCCTCTAGAGCATCTAGCTCATCCAGATATTTAAGGCCACGATCGGCTATGCGCTGACGCCGCTCGTGTAACAACTTTTGTTGTTTTCTAAGACAAAGAATTTTTGCTATAGCTTTCTCCTCTTCTAAACAAAGACGTTCCTCTTGATGATCCAAAGCACTCCAATCACCTTCCTAAAGAACTTCACGATCCCAGTCTTCGGATAAAGGAAACTCAGTGTTACAAGAAGAACGCGTATACATACATTCAGAGCAACAGGAGCAATCAGAACGAAACAAATCTTTAACATAATAATACCCATCCAAACGACAACAAGAGTACGAATTCATTTCAATATCACTAAATTCGATAGCCTGAGCAAGAAGGATTTATTTCTTACATTTGCGAACCGTTAAGTAATTAATAGGATTAGTAGTAATAGATATAATAGAAGAACTACATTCATTAAGGTCATACAGCAAGATAGGGAAATCACTAATATAACACTTAGAACAAACGCTATTCTAAGAAAAGGATAATATTATAATAATAACAGAATCGTTACCTGACGAATATTATATAATGGAGTTTTTAGAACCCAGGGCTTCTAGGAACTAGGGCTCCTAAGAACTTCAATAGAAGATAGAACCCCGGGTTCTATAGAGAATAAAGGTTTATATAAGAAATGAGATTTCATTACAATATAAAGCTTTATGCTCAAAAACAATTATTAGTTTTATTACTATAGTTATAAGAATTACAAACAGTTACAACCTTATTGAATTTCTATTTAAAGTCTAGTCTAAATTATCTCGAGAGATCTCTAAACACTTCCATGTAACCCTAGAGGCAGCTCTCGTAACAAAAAGTAGCTCGATAAAAAGAGGAAAACCATGATGAACATCTGAATTAAAAGATCTTCGAAAAGAACTAGGAAAAGCAAAGCAATTAATTGAATTGGATTTAGAGAACTCGAATCTCAAAGAGGAATATTGAAGTGCTAGAAACAAGTATTTTCAGGCTATTAAAATAGCTAAAAAGAATCATTGGAATGAATTCCTAGAAAAGAAGGATATACAGACAATTTTTAAAGTAATAATTTATACAAAAGACTATCAAAATCAAAGGATATCGGATATTTCAAATGAAAGCTTTTTTAAAGGAAAATACTCTGTTTTTAGATTGACTCTATTTCTACTCTCTTTTATTACCCCAAAACCATAATGGGAAGGATATAAGTAATTTAAGAAATAAGAATAGCCTAGTCTTTTACGAATTGAATTAAGTAATGCCTGTTTAGTCAAAATCCAAGAAAAAACTCCTAGTTCAAATGGAATTACTCAGAAGATTATTACGAAAGTATATAAAGTAATTCTATAGATCTTTTTCAATCTATTTAGTAATCTAATCAATCTTGGATATCATTCAAAATACTGGAAACAAGCTACTAGAGCGATCTTAAAGAAAGCCTTAAAACCTAATTATTCTATCCCGAAAGCATATCGAGTTATTATATTTCTAAACTATCTTTTAAAGATTAGCGAAAGGATATTAGCTCAAAGATTAGACTATTTAGCAGAAACTACTAGTCTATTATATAAAAGTCAAATTGGAGGCCTACAAAAGAAATCAGCAATTGATATAGCTCTTCTTTTAACCACCGAAATCGAAAGAAATAAACAAATCTATAAAAAGACCTTAGTTCTATTTATGAATATAAAGGAAGCCTTCGATCATATTTCAAGAAATCGATTACTGAATATTTATAAGAAACTAAAACTGCCAACAAATCTCATCTTCTAAATAGCCTCTTTTCTATAACAAAGACAATTAAAACTATCCTTCAATAACCAAATCGAATCCTTTAAGCCTATCTCGACCGGAATACTACAGGGCAATTTAATTTCACTAATCCTCTTTTTGATTTATATTAGAGACTTATTCCTTTCAAAACCAATCAAATTCCTCTTCTATATTGATAATATTACTCTAATCACAAATTCATTCTCATAGAAAAAGAATATCAAACTTTTTGAGAAAGCAACAAAACAAATCTACGAACTTAATTCAAAAAATACTATTCAATTTGATTTAGCAAAAACGGAATTAATATACTTCTCAGCATTCAAGCTAACCAGAAACTTTCTAATTACATTACCTAATTCTGATATTGTTAGACCTCAATCTTTAATTAGATGATTAGATATATGGTTCGACCCAAATCTCAAATTCAATCAATATATCAATATCCGAATCACATAAGCAAAAGGAGCCTTTTATCGAATAACTCGATTAGCTAATATTGAAAAAGGCCTGAGTCCTAAAGCTTTTTAACAATTATATATTATGTGTGTAACTAGTATAGCTAATTATGGATCAGTGATTTAATAGAGAGGACAAGCTCATTTCAAGGACAAAATGCAAGCCCTTCAAAACCTATCTCTTCGAAAGATATTAGGAGTCTTCAAAACCGCTCTAATGTGACGATTCGGTCTCTTTTCGATTCCCTTCTTAGTCACCTAGCCCCTAGGACCTTAGCCTAGTACGTGACTATCTAAGTGTATATAACCCAGAGCTCTTACAGCTCTCTTCTTGTTCTTTTCTTTCTTCTTTAGTTTTAGATTCTAAGATAGAATTGAATCCTTTATAATAGTCCTTCATATTATCTAAAACTCACCAATACCAGCCTCTGCCATTGACGGCATCTCAAATAATATCTCACTCTTTCCTAGACTACCTAAGCATCGATATTGTGTGGA
The DNA here is from genome assembly GCA_004786145.1 of Botrytis paeoniae. Classification (NCBI taxonomy): domain Eukaryota; kingdom Fungi; phylum Ascomycota; class Leotiomycetes; order Helotiales; family Sclerotiniaceae; genus Botrytis; species Botrytis paeoniae. Next base: position 10,242 of record PQXI01000400.1, on the reverse strand, counting down.
CTAGAAGAACCTATATTAGAAGACAAGGAAATGTCTCTAAAGAATGATTAACCAACAATAATCCCCTAATCCTACAAATTCTTCAAAGAAATCAAAGAGACTAGTAAAGAAGTATAAAAAGCCTTCTTCTCACGATTCTAAAGAATCCAATACGATTACAGTTTTTCAAAGCAAAGGACTACCTCGTACTCCTCCTCAAATAAAAGCCGGCCTTTCTACTTCTACTTTCTCTTCTAAATCAAATCAGTTTGCTGCCCTCAATAACAAAGACAATTCGGATTCTCCTATTCCTGGACCCACAATGCCTCCGAAAAGCAAAGAATCAATTAAAGAAGAGTCTTTAGCTTGGGCCAATAATCTTATTAGTCTTATCAACCAGTAAAATGCTACTATTGCTGAATTGAGATTGGAAATCAACGATATTCGTACCTTACACTACTCTAGGAATAGCTCTCGGAATTAATCCCCAATCCACCGAAAGATTATAGATCAATCAGTTCTTAATACAATTGAACCTGTGGATTCTACGGAAGCCTTTATAAACCCTTTGTACTAAAAGAATATCTATTTTGTTCCCAATTCGGAAATCCCCTGGTAATCTACCTTCGATCGCTAAGGCACTGTCTCCTCTACTTTCTATTGTATAGAGAAGATCCCCTACCTTTCAAAAAAGCTTTTGGATAGTAAGGACTTGAAGCCCAAGTTATGAAAATATCTAATCGAATATAATTTGGAACAATATGAATATACTTTTATAAGCGAAAGACAACATCGGGTTTATATTATGGCGAATACTGAAAATATTATATATAATCACTTACAGCTCTTGCTCCTCGATCCTTCTCCCAAATATGATGCTCAAGGACTAATCGAAGCCGCTGTATAAGTGACTATCAATCTAGTAGAGCAGTGAGTTGTATTAGATTAATACGAAACATTGAGACAAGGCATAAATCAATCTTTTTAGAAATTTTACCAAAAATTCCGGTAACTAACTAATACCACAGGAATTCAAGATAACCCTATTCTCTTAAATAGTCTTCGAAACTGAATCAATATTAGATTAGCTTATACTTGCGTTATAGAGTTTATTAGCTTTCGAAGTGTTAATGATTATACTACTCTTCTTCAAATTCATGATGTCAACTATCGATCTATTAAGGCTAGAGAATCAACCACAACTCCAATCACTCGATCGAATCCTATTAGTAATCGTGCCAACGCATTACAACAATTACAATCTACACCTAAGTCTAATCCAGAGATTCTATAGCATTCTACGAATACCGTTCCATTTCAACAATTATCGAACCATCGATTCAATACTGTTTCTCCTTCGAATAATCCTTATTATAATTCGCAATCTTGGAAACCTAATAGTCTAGTTAGAAATTCAATTCCAACTTAATCGGATCTTCGAATTCAAGAGATTATTAGTATAAATGAATTCTTTGGTGAATCTATTAGTAATCCTTTCGATATACAACTTTTAGTGGATTTCGCTTAGAAAGAATCAATAATAATTGCTAAGCTCTCAAAAGAAGAACTCTAGGAAAAGTCTCCCTTCTAGAGCAGCTAAGAGATATAAGATATCTTGATCTACAAAAGCTAATGAGTGGTTCTCATATGATTATTTCTTATATTATTTCAAAGCAAGAAACCGCTTTTCAAGTTCAAGCTCTTATTAACTCTAAAGCTAATGATTATACATTTATTAATAAAGCCCTTCTATAATAAATCTCCTTAGTATTCACTATTTTCGTTACTAAACTACTCGCTCCGATATCTGTTAAAGGGTATAATGACACTATAGGTAAACAAATTACTCACTACACTCGTTTTACTCTTATAATTGATAAACGCATTCAATCTTATACTCCTTTTCTGATTACTACTCTTCAAAATAATAGTATTATCCTAGAACGACAATGATTAGCAGAGCACTCCCTTCTTTTTGATTACAAAAAGCAGAAACTACTTTAGTCTTGTTCCTATCCTCCAACTCTCTCTTTCGCTTCAAATCGTACTTTCTCTTGGGAAGATTTCAAGTTTAAACCTTTAGATTCAGTGATGTAATTAGACGCTGAATGAAGAGATTGATTGATTGATTGATTGATTAATTAATTGAATTTAACGTCCCGCTTCAGTCCATGACTATATAAGACGGCTAGGCTATAAGAACACTAGCAGATAACTTTTGAAGTATAAAATAAGAATAGCAATAATAAGGGAAGTAAAAACAAATATTGGGGTGTAGTATCCACTATTGTACATAATCTATATAATAGTTTTTAAAGAGGATTTTATCTCTTTCTCTTCTTTCTCTCTTCTCTTTTCTCCCTCTTCTCTCTTTCCTCTCTCTCCTCTCTTTCCTCTTATATCTCTTCTTCTAACTCTCTAGTTGCTCTTTCTCCTTTGTTTATTGAGTTTTCCTCTTTAACTGTTTCGTTTTGGATTTCGGCTCTAATTAAATGCCAGGTTTTTATAGCAATTTTAGTAGTATTAATGAATTTTGTTACTAGTTCAATGTCTATTTTTATGTATAACAGGAATTATAAGTTGATTTTGGATATTAATAGGTCTTTGAAGATTTCTTTCCTTTCTTTTCTATATATTGGGCATCCAATCAGAAGGTAGACTACTATTTCGATATTATTATAAATACATTTATTATTGGAGAGCTTGAATCGATATAAGTAGGATTTGATATATCCGTAGTCTAGTTTGAGTTGAAAGAAGGTACTAGTAGTATTTCGCTTAATACCTTCTGGGAGTATGATTTTGATTCCAATTTTCCACAAAAAGAGCTTTGAGTAGGTTATATTGAATTGATTTGTTCTGAGTTTGTATTAATTAAGAGTATCAAGTTATTGATTAGTATTGTATTCTTTTACAATTATACCAAATAATTCAAAGCTAGTTTCGTTTGAGATGGAGCATATTATTATAGCTTTTTTCGCTAGTTTGTCTACTAGCTCATTTCCCCATACTGAAGTATGACCTGGGACTCAGTTTAGGAATACTTCAGCTCCTTTAGCCCTAATTGTTTCAGTAGCTTTTATGGCTCGTATTTGATATATTTGTTCTGAGTGATCTAAGGGGGTTTTTAATCGATAAAGCCCAGCCTGGTTATCTGAATAGATTTTATATTTTTGATCTTTATATACAAGGGAGCTAGTGTATTCGATTGCTTTTATTATTCCATACAATTCTCCATTATAGACCAATTGATTGATTCCAATGTTTTTGCGTTCTTAATATAGTATATAATCGTTTGATTATATTACAGCTATCCCTACTCCTATACCAGTTCCTTTTTCTATAGAGGAGACATTAGTATATATATATATTATGTTTTTGTCTCTATATTTGAATATAATATTATAGAGTATAGCTGTATCTTCTTTCGAAGCTTTACTTATATTAACCTTATATGGTATATCTCTTTTCCATGGTGGGAAGTAGAAGTAAGTAATCTTTTCGAGTGTATTATAATTAATGTTTTGTTGTATCAATTCCCTTATTCTATTTAATTGAGTTGACTTATATCGTTTTCTTTTTGGAGTGGATATTACTTTATAATTGTTGTAATATTGAAATAAAGCTTTTTTTTCTATATTGACTGAATGATTAGGCGAGATTTTGGCCAATCGGAAGGCATATTATCTGATATTTGAGTCTAATCGGATTTTTGTAGGTTTTAGGCTTGCTTCTACTTCCATCGAATGGATTGAAGCGGTTTTGAAGACTTCTAATATCTTGCGAAGAGCTAGGTTTTGAAGTGATTGAAGTATATTCTTGAAACTGGCTTATTGTTTTTATCAAATTATTAAGCCGTAGTTTGTTGTACTGGTTATACATACTATATATAGTTATCTAACAGCTTTTGGACTAAGGCCTTTTTCTATATTAACTAGTCGTGCCATTTATTGAAAGACTTCTTTCGCTTGCGCTACCCTAATATTAATGTGTTAATCGAATTTGAGATTGAAATCAAACCAAATACCGAGTCATCTGACCAGGGCTTAGGGTTTTACAATTTCCAAATTGAGTAATATAATTAGATATTGAGTTGTTAATTTGGAAAAGAAGAAATATATTAGCTTTATCTTAGCCAAATCAAATTGGATTGTATTTCTCGAACTGAGTTTATATAGTTGTTTTGTAGCTCTTTCCAGAGAATTGATATTCTTTTGCTAAGAAGTAGAGCTAGCAATAAGAGCGATATCGTCAATATAGGATAGGAATTTAACTGAATTGTATTGAAAAAGGTCCCGGATATATATTAGAAATAAAATCAGTAAAATAGGATTACCTTGTAGTATTACTATAGAGATAGGTTTAAACGATTCAGTATAATTATTAAAGAATAATTTCAATTGTCTATATTGTAGAAAGGAGACTATTTAAGCAATCAGATTTATTAATAGTTGGAGTCTTTTATAGATATCTAAAAGACGGTTTTTCGAAACGTAATCGAATATACCTTTTATATTTATAAATAATATAGAGGTTTTCTTGTTTTCTCGTTTATTGCTTTCAATTTCTGTAGTCAATAAAAAGACTATATCTATTACTGATTTCTTTTATCAATCTCCCATTTAACTATTATATAGTAAATAAATGGTTTCAGCAAGATATCCTAATCTTTGGACTAAAATCCTTTCACTTATTTTACCTAAATAATTGAGAAGAGTAATAATCTTATATGCTTTTGGTACAGAGTAATCTAGTTTCGATACTTTCTTTAAAATTGCTTTAGTAGCTTGTTTCCAACATTATAGGTGATATCTAGTATTGAATAGCTTACTATATAAAATAAAGAAGGTTTGTAGTATAGCTTTATATACCTTTATAATAATTTCCTAAGAAATACCGTCCGGACCTAGAGTTTTCCCTTATATTTTAGCCGAGCAGGCGTTCTTTAACTCGTTTTGAGTAAGTTCTAACCAATCCCATATTTCTGATTGTTGATACCCTTCCTATATTGGTTCTGGGGTAATAGGAGGTTGAGAGAAGAGAGTGGATCTAAAGACAGTACACTTCCCTTTGAAGGAAGTTTCAAAAGTAATATCAGGAATTCTTTGATTTTGATAATTCTTTATATAGACTATTACTTTAAAGATCGTTTGAGTATTCTCTTTTTCTAGAAAGTTATTCCAATAGTCTTTCTTTGCTGTTTTAATAGCTTGAAAATATTTATTTCTAGCCTTATAATATATCTCTTTTGACTTATGATTTTCGAAATTATTATCGACTTGTTGTTTAGCTATACCTAATTCCTTTCGAAGGGTTCTTAGTTCCGGTGACCACTATGGTTTAGTCCTTTTATTCGTTGTAACTTTCGGAGTAGAACCTTCGATTGCTTTTTTGATAATTCTAGTAATTTCACTAGCTACTTAATCCAATTTGGAGCGATATATATCGTTTTCTATTAGGAAGTCAAGCGAGGTTTCTCTAGTTATTGGAAGCGTTTCTAATTCAGTAAGAATAAGTGAGCGATTAGCTTTAAATTGTAGGATAGATTCGAAGGTTTCTCAATTAGTTAGTTTTGTATAGTATCTAACTATTGGTTTTTGAAGAGGAATATTTGATTGTTCTTTTTCTTTCAATTCGAAGAGGATCCCTGTATGATCGGATCCTATATTATTGAGTGTTTACCAATCCTGTATTCTTGAAGAAATGCTTTCGGAGGCTAGTGTAAGGTCTATTACACTTGGGTTTAGGATATTTGTATAAAAGAAGATACTAGTTTCTGGTTTGTTTAAAAGAATAAGGTTTTGGTTTTCGAATCATTTAACTAATTGATCGACATTTCCACTTTTATTTGTATAGGGATCTCATAATGGATGATGAATATTGAAGTCTCCTAATATAATAGTGTATTGATTTATAGAAGAATTGTATAAAAATCGTTCGGTTGTATATCCTTGCTTTTTTGCTTGATTTGCTTTGTTATATATATTAATAATTTGAAAGGTTTCGTTTCCGTTTTGATAATCTATTATCTATATATCTGGATCTACTAGTAAGTTCGGAGCTAAATCAATTGAAGCTTAAAGATCTTTGAATATGTAGAAGAGGGTTCGGGGTTGAAGAGTGGGATTGAATTTAGATAGAGTTTGAGTAAAATTTGAGTATAAAATCGATCTGCAATTAGAAAAGTCGGTTCCGTTTTTTATAATCTAGGGTTCTTGAATAAGGATTATATCAATATTGAGCTCAAGCGCTAGCTGTAGAACGTTCTCTGTAGCTTAGGAGCTTCTATTGAGGTTTATTTGAAGGAATCGTATATTGGTATAACTCATTGATTAGTTTTATATGATTTCTATTGGATTGATTTGAGAATTTTACAGCTTTTGGAGCTGGCTATATGGTTTCCCTGGCAATTGAAGTACTTGGTAATTATATCAGAGCAGAGTTTGTCTCTCAAATTGTATACCATATAGAGATGTATTGAAGTGATGTGTTTATCTCCACATAATCTACAAGAGGGGTCTTTCTTATAATAAGAACTTTGATACCCAAAGCCTTGATACTTCTGACATTATATTGTAGGTTTAGATTCATAGAATCTTTCCACTCTAACATTAGTACCTGTAATATAAATACATTTTCGTATTGCTAGATCAGCTTCAGGCTTTGAAGTAAGAACAATAACTACTACTCCTTCTCTTTAATAGACTCTTTTTGCTATAGGGGTAAGTTAGAAGGGGGTTCCTATTGGTTTGAGCTCTGGATTGAAGGTCTTAATCTTATTTAGAATTAATTCTATTCCTTTCGAACTAGAGAATTCCTTAATAGGGATATTATGAAGAATAACTTTATACTACTCTTAATCTTTTTGAATTCTTTCGGCTCTAATAATATAATTCCAAATAGCTTTCTTTTCCATCAGAAATTGAATTATATATAGATCGTTAGTAATGAGGATTAGATTGTTATTGAGGGAAAGTGTTATTATAGTAATAACTGAACCTTTAATTTTCATTTTCTGAAAAGCTTTATTTATACCATCTCTTATGATTATTAGAGAAAAGATTTATAGATTGGAGATATTTGATTTGATAAGAATAAATCGTTTTTGAGTGATATCAATCTTCTTTTCAATTAGAATAGGTTTACTACTTTTTCCTTTTGAAACTAAGTTCCATTCTCCTTCTTTTATAATGTTAATATATAAAGGTTTGAGTGGCGGAATAATATTGATTAAGAAGGGTTTATTTAAAGCTTTAGCTTGCAATTCAATTTTTCGTATAACTGATTCGAAATGAGTGATTTGTGAAGTAATAATTTTGGAAGCTAAGGTTAGATTTCCTTTTTCAGTATATTCACGAAAGATTTCTAAGAGATCCAATAGTTTGGATTGTTCTTCGTGTGTTTGAGCTAATGTGGAAACTAGAAGAATAAGATCCCTTGTTTTCAATACAGCTTCCTTTGGTGTAGTAGAAGTGTTTTGAGTTCGAGGTAGCTTGTTTTGATTGAAGAGAGAATTTGTTGAACCTCTTTTCTTATTTTAATTAAAGAGTTGGAATTTGATAGGACTTTGAATAATAAAGAGATCACTAAGAAAACTGAAATCGTTGATTTTTATTATAGAATCGAAGTTTACAGAGGGACTAGAAATAGTATTTAATTGTTTTTGGGAGGAGTGAATAGAGCTTGATGGATTTGGAGTGTCTAGAATAACAATAGGATAGAAGAATAGCAGATTTGAAGCTTCAGAGGGCGCTTCTATCATTTCCATATCTCTTAATTCAATTGAACTAGCAATTGAACTTATATTGAAATTGGGTTGTCTATTCTGAAATCTCAGAACAGAGTTTTTCACACGTTTTTTCACATGTGTTTTGTATTTCGAAATATCGACAACAATATCACAACAATTATTGGTCAGAGTCACTTAGGGATAATTGTAATGGAATTGTATTGATAACTATGATCTAAAGCGATCGTGAAAAGGTCGTATTCCGAAGAAAAAGTTTCTTTCGAAATTTGTTGTATGTGTGAATGAAGAGATTGAAAGCTAGATCAATATTGGAGAAGACGGAAAACCCCTATTATTAATAATATTTATTATTCCTCAAACCTAATTTCATAAGTTAATTCTGATTATATCCCTCTTTCAAATAATTCGACAGAATCCATACTATCCTTTGAGACCTAGGCATTAGAAGTTCCTCAAGAAAGCTTTAATATCTTGAAACCCTTAAGAGAAAACTTCGAAAAGACCTCAAAGGAGATATCCTCGATTCTGATTACTACTAGCAACACTTTCACAAAATCGATAATCAGAAGTATCAAATGAATGAACAAAATTCTAAAGGATTTGTTATACAAAGTTCTAACAAATAATTCATCTATATCGAAACCTCGAAAAAGATGTTTTCCTATTCCAAATCCCTCAAACAGCTTGAAAGCACCTAATCGAATTGCTCTTATTACAGGCCCTGCTTTCTATTTGACCTGTATACATCAACAAAACAATGAATTATTTATTAGCTCTTTCCATAAAATCAATAAACTAATCAATCAACGCTCTGAAAAGGAAAGATCAATCAAATTAGTTGATACTATATTGTAAGACCTTCATTCTAGCCTATTACAACACCATACAGCTATACACTTCTTACTAGCTTCTTTATCTACACTGAACATAGAACCTTCTATTCCATTAGAATATAGAGAATATACAAATGTATTCTCGAAAGCCGAATCAGATATACTACCACCTCATCGGGTGTACGACCACAAGATCATTCTTAAAGGTGACAGTGAAAAAGCTCTCAAATACAGCCCTTTTTATAAGATATCTCTTAAAGAGCTTGAAACAGTTAAGCAGTATATTACTGAAAACCTTTATAAAGGCTTTATCGAACTCAGCCAAGCTCCTTTTATTACTCCTATTCTTTTTGTAAAGAAAGCGAATAGAAGTCTTCGACTTTGTATTGATTTTTGTATTCTAAATTCACTTACTCAAAAGGATCAATATTCTCTCCCTTTGATTAACAAAATCCTTGGCTGCCTCTCTAATACTAAGATTTTCACTAAACTCAACATTTATCAAGTCTTCCATCGAATCAGAATAGATCCTCAATCCGAAGAATATACAACTTTTCGTACCTGTTATAAAATCTATAAGTATTATATTCTTCCTTTTAGTCTAACCAATAATCCTATTATTTATTAATACTATATGAACAACATTCTCTTCGACTACTTGAATAACTTTTGTATAGTTTATTTAGATGATATTCTAATTTACTCTTCAAACCCCTTAGAATATCAGATTCATATAAGGAAGATATTATAATACTTAAGAAATACTAGTCTTCAAACTGATCTAAAGAAGAATGAATTTAGTATTATTCGAACTAAATATCTTGGCTTTATAATCTCTACAGAAGAAATTGAAATAGACTCAAAGAAAGTTGTAGTTATATGTAACTGAGTATATCCAACAATAGTTAAAGGAATTCAGTTCTTTTTAGGATTCTATAACTTCTATTATCGATTTATATACAATTTTGGTGTCCTAGCAAAACCTTTAATCAACTTGACCAAAAACAATACTCCTTTTCAATTCGATGACAACTGTATACACTCTTTTGACGCTTTAAAAGACTCGCTTACCTCCTCCCCTGTATTATAGCACTATCGACAAGACCTTAAATATATGCTGGAAACAGATGCCTCAGATGGAGTAGTAGTAAATATTCTTTCCCAAAAGCATAAAGAAGATTAACTACCTATAGATTTCTACTCGAAAACTATAGCCCCTACCGAATTGAATTACAAAGTTCATAATAAAGAAATACTCTCTATTATAAAATCCTTTAGATACTAATGTATCAAACTTACTAGCACTCCCTATCAGATTCGTGTTTATATCGACTACAAAGTATTAGTCTATTTTATAATTACAAAAGCCTTAAACTCCTGATAAGCACAATGGGCTGAACTCCTTATAGAATATAACTTTGTAATATTCTATCGACCAGGAAAAGACAATTTATTAGCTGATACGCTTACTCGCCGTTCTAACGAATTAAACAACCAAAATCGAAAGAAGAAGTTATAATATCACTAGCAACTTCTGAAAAACAATCAGATCGATCCTCTTATCCTCGCTCGCAAGCTTCAACCTGATCCTACTAAAGAAGCTCTTATTCAAACCCTAGATCTAGCTTCGATCTTCTCTACTTTACAAATTATTGATCATATTCTACTTGCGAACCATCA
>PQXI01000399.1:0-21377 GCA_004786145.1 Botrytis paeoniae | reverse complement strand
CGGTAACAGAATCGTCACCTGACGAGTGTCACGTGATGGAGTTTTCAGGACCCAGGGCTCCTAAGAACTCCAATAGAAGATAGAACCCCGGGTTCTATAAAGAACGAAGGTTTATATAAGGAATAAGATTTCATTACAATGTAGAGCTTCGTGCTCAAAACAAATCATTAGTTTCATTACTATAGTTACAAGAATTGTAATCAATTATAATCTTATTGAATTCCTATTTGAAGTTTAGTCTAAATCACCTCGAGAGATCTCTAGCCACTTCTATATGACCCTAGAGGCAGCTCTTATAACACTTTGAGCACCCTTTCTGCTTTAAGTATCGATTCGATAACCCATCGCTGAAATATAGCAATCAGAAATACCGCAATAGGATAGTTTACATTGACAGCAGATATCAATGATATTGAAATGACTGATGCTCTACAAGAGATCACTATCAACAAAACCCTTAAGATCGCCTTACCAAACAAATATCAAGGTAATTGATAGGAACTCGATACTTTTCTTTTATAGCTAAAAATCTACTTCTGATTCAATAAGGATAAGTTCACAGCCATAGAATCCAAGAGTATATAGGCTGCGTTCTATTTCAGAGGAGAAGCAAGCAAATATATTCAACCATATTTGCGAGATTATTTCGAATATAACAAACAGGATTGTATACAACCCATTCAAATAATCTTCAATAGTTTTAAAGGATTTAAGATAGAAATTCGTAGAATCTTTGAGAACTCTAATGAGTTAGAGATAGTAGAAGATAAGATCTTCAACCTCAAGTAGATAGGATCAGCATTGAAGTATATTATAGAATTCCGAAAATATATAGGAATAATCAAATGGGATGAAGTCGCTATTATAAGTTACTATTATAAAGAACTCAAATTAGAAGTCAGACTAGAGTTAGAAAGATTTGCTGAAAGTATAGACTTAAATGATCTAATCCAGGACTCTATTGAATCAGATAATTATCTTTATCGATATCGATAAAGTTAAAGATTATACAAACCCCAGGGAAATCAAAAGCAAGAGTGTTACTATAAGAATAAGAGAAGACTATATTACAATTCATAGAGATATAGAGATTTTATAAAATTCAACGCTATATATTATAAAGGTAAAAATAATAATCCGGAAAAGAAATGAAGATAAAAAAATAACTTATGTTTTGAATGTGGAAAAGTAGGGCATCGGGCAGTAGAATGTTGAAGCAAGAAAATAGGGGGTAAAAAGAGCAACTTTAAGAATAAGTTCGACAAGGGCCAATTTAATACCACCTTCACGCTACAATTATATATTGCTAGTATGACAGAGCTAGTCATGCTATCACCAGCTTATAAAGAAGAGCTCGAAGAAAAAGAAGAGGTTGAATGCCTCTTATGAGTAAATAAAGACCCACAGTTAGGAGAATCATAGACTATTCGGGAAATTGATTAATGGAATCGTTGTATCTGGAAATTTGAAGATACTAATAAAGGAATTATCAATTATAACCTTAGTATAATGGACGTCGAAGAGGGTGAGATTTACAAGATTCGGTATATCGACCAACACTGAATCCTATGGTTCGGAATTACCACAAATTCATTCTTCTTGGAGAGAATTAGTGATAAACATTTAGAATGGCTAGGCCAAGGGGAGCTATAAAAAGTCTTCTACTACTATACGTTGAAGAACAATAAGGATTAGATTTTGTTCCTTTACAGAAAGGTTGGAGAAGAGTATTGTGTCTAAGCCCAGGCTATACTACCACCGCCGGTGATAGGAACAGTAATGAGAGTAACCCGAGGGATGTATCGATACACCCTGTGGAAGGACTTACTCGATGATAAGATTAGATCAGAAACTAGCGCCATCTATTTAGAAGAAGAAAAGCCTCAGCGGGTAACGCTAAAGGATAAGATTATTCAGAATAACGAAAATGAGCAAATTACATTACAGCTGAATACTATAGGACAAGCAGGATAAATATATTGTAGAGTCAAAATAAACGAACAAATATAGCAAGTCATAATAGATTTAGGGGTTACAGGAAATTTTATTGTATTAAAAACTATAAAATATTTGGGAGTCTTATTTTAGAAGAAATAAAACCTCTATCAATTGCAATTAGTTAATGAACAGCTAACAGGATCTAACAGAAATGTTTCATAGGAGATATAACCAGTATGAATAAATATGACCTAACATTCGAAGATTATATAGTTTGACATTGTGCTATTGGGCCAACAACAGATTATTTTAGGAATACTATGATTGAAGGTATATAATCCCAGAATAGATTGATTATAAGAAACAGTGATATTTGATTAATACAAGAACAATTATAACAATATATTCAAAGCATCCGCGAAATATAATATATACTAAGGAGAGTTGAACGCGAACAATACTAGTGATGTAGGACACCCAGTCCAGGGTTCTCCATTAAAAGCAAAGACTAGTACACTCCTCTACAAATGTAGAAGCCAATGATACGGCAAGAAATCGTAATCAAGGTAAAGGAGTCTATAATACTAGAATAGTACAAGAAATACGAATATGTTTTCAAAGAATCAGGGATTTATAAGGCTTTATCAGAATATAAGCTATGGGATTATAAAATAATATTGGAGGAAGGCAAGATGCCTGTGTATATCCCAATTTATTCAATATCAGCCGATAAACTAAAAACACTCAAAGAGTATATCGACAACAATTTAGCCAAGGGATGGATTAGAGAATCCACATTCCAAGTAATAAGTCCAATTATATGGGTACCCAAGAAAGATGGTACTAAGAGGCTAGTTGTAGACTACAGAAAGCTCAATACATTTACAAAGAAAGATCGATATCCACTTCCATTAGCTACGGAATTAAGAGATTGATTAGGCGGAGCAATAATATTTATTAAGATGGACCTACAAAACGGGTATTACTTGATTAGAATAAAGGAAGGCGAGGAATGGAAAACCGCTTTTAAGATAAGATATAGGCTATACGAATATCAAATTATACCATTCGGGCTAACGAATGTACTAGCTATTTTTATAAGACTTATAAATAATATACTGTTGTAATACTTGAACACCTATTATATATACTATTTGGATAATATCCTAGTATATTCAAACAATGAGGTCCAATATATCAAAGATATTAGTAACATTCTTGAAAGCTTAGCTAAAGCCGATTTGCTGTATAAACTAAGCAAATATGAATTCCACGTTACGGAAACAGAGTTCCTAGGATTTATTATATCAAGCCAAAAGCTCAAGATAAGCAAAGATAAGATCAAGGCAGTGTTTAAGTAGAAGTAGCTAAACACGATTAAAGAATTACAGTCCTTTTTAGGATTTGTTAACTTTTACCAAAGGTTTATTAGAGGATATTCAGAGATTACAATATTCTTAACCAATCTAACCAAAAAGGATTAAGGAAATTTCGAATGGATCACTAAGGCACAGGAGTCATTCGATATATTCAAACAAGCAATAGCGAAAAAGCTAATACTGTTAACATTCGATCCTAAGAAGCTAATTATAGTGGAAACGGATTCCTCAGATTTCGCTATAGGCGTAGTTTTGAGCTAACCAGGCTAGAATGAGAAATAACAACCAATTGCATTTTACTCTCGAAAACTATCATTAATCGAATTAAATTACGAAATATACAACAAAGAATTACTGGCAATAGTCGATGTATTTAGAGAATAACGAGTTTATTTGGAAGGATCAAAATACCTAGTACAGATATATATAAATTATAAGAACTTGATTTACTTTATTATAACAAAGCAGTTAAACAGACGATAGGTCAGATGATCGGAAACTATAACTAATTATAATTTCAAGATTTCATATGTTAAAGGATTAGAAAACGCTAGAGCCGATGCTCTTAGCTAAAAACCAGAATACCAAGAAAATAAGTCATATAAATTATATACAATATTCAAAAAAGAAGGTGAATCACTAGTTTATAATGTATTACAGCTTATAGCTACTCATATATTAGAAGATAACCATCTCAAAAACCAAATCCAATCATATTACAATAAGAATACTATAGCTATATGCATATGTAAAACAATAGAACTAGAATTCACAATAGAAAACGAAATCATATATTTTCATGGAAAAGTATATATTTCGAGTCAAATAATTAAGGAATTTATGATAAAACAATATAGATTGTTAGCACACGAATATCAAGGAATTATAAGAATATTTACAAAAATCCAGGAAATCAATTATTTCCTATGAATAAGAATAATAATTGAAGAAGTTATTGAAAGTTGTAATACCTGTATATGAAATAAATCATCACAACATACTTCATATGGTTAGCTTCAGACCTCAGATATGTCTTCTCAGCTATGGAAATCCATTACATAGGACTTTGTAGTTAAACTACTATTTTCAAAAGATTCTATTATAAAAGTTAAGTATAATACAATATTCAATGTAATAGACAGATTAATGAAGTTTGCTTATATAATACTATTTAAGGAAACATGAGATGCTGAGCAATTAGCATATATATTCCTTTGAAATATAATAAGTATATACAAAGTATTAGATGAGATAATCTCGAATTGAGATAAGTTTTTTATCTCGAAATTCTAGATTACCTTATTAGCACTTATAAATATTAAAAGAAAGCTATCAACAGCCTTTCACCCATAGACAGATAGTCAAATGGAAAGGACCAATCAGATAATGAAAATATATCTTAGATACTATATAAATTATTGATAAGATAATTAGATAGAACTATTACTTATAATATAATTCGTATATAATATATTGAAAACAGAAACCATAAAGATAATATCAGCACACGCTAACTTTAGGTTTAATCCTAGAGTATACCAGATACCAATATCACAAAAGGTTAATACTGAATCAGTAATAATATAAGTCGAATAATTAAAAGATTTGTAAGAGTAGCTTACTCTTGATCTAAGATTCATATCATTCAGAATAGCAGTGTACTATAATACGAAATGTAGTATGGAATCTACACTTAAAGAGGGGAATAAAGTTTATTTGCTACAACAAAATATTGAAACCAAAAGACCAAGTAATAAACTCGACCATAGGAAATTAGGACTATTCAAGATTGATAAAGTAATAGGAACGGTTAACTATCGATTGAAATTATCAGATATAATGAATATTCACCCAGTATTCTATATATCCTTGCTCAAACCAGTACCACCAGGAACATCTAATGCACCATTCACAGAAATTGAACTAATTAACCCAGAAGTTATATATAATGTTGAAACAATACTAGATTATAAAGACATTAGAAACAAGGTCAAGTATTTAATCAAATAATTAAACTACTTATATTTAGAAAACATATGGGAACTTAAGGAAGATCTCATCTACCCTGAAAAACTATAGGTATTTCACTTGAAGTACTCATATCTGTCAATAAAACCTCAAGCTCAGCATTAAATAGTGAAGGCAGTGAAGAGTTGAAGAAGTCGAAGGAAAAAGAACTAGAAGCAGACGCAAACACTGCATCTATACTTTTCTTTTCTATATATTCCTTTTCCAATCTTTCTTTCTCCTCTAGAGCATTTAGCTTATCTAGATATTTAAGGCCACGATTGGCCATGCACTGACGCCGCTTGTGCAACAACTTTTGTTGTTTTCTAAAACGAAGAATTTTCGCCATAGCTTTTTTTTCCTCTAAACGAAAACATTCCTCTTAATGATTCAAAGCACTCTAATCACCTTCCCAAGAAACTTCGCGATCCCAATCTTCGAATAAAAGAAACTTAGTGTCATAAGAAGAACACGCACACATACATTCAGAGCAACAAAAGCGATCAGAACGAGACAAATCTTTAACACAACGATACCCATCCAAACAATAATGAGAACACGGATTCATTTCAATATTACTGAATTCGATAGCCTAAGTAAGAAGGATTTGTTCCTTACATTTGCAAACCGTTAAGTGATTAATAGAATTAGTAATAATAGACATAATAAAAGAATCATATTTATTAAGATTATATAGTAAGATAGGGAAATCACTAATATAACGCTTAGGACAAGCGCTATTCTAAGAAGGGGATAGTGTTACAACGGTAATAGAATCATCACCTGACGAGTGTCATGTGATGGAGTTTTCAGGACTCAGGGCTTCTAGGAGCCAGGGCTTCTAAGAACTCCAACAGAAGATAGAATCTCAGGTTCTATAGAAAACAAAGGTCTATATAAGGAATAAGATTTCATTACAATATAGAGTTTTGTACTCAAAACAAATCATTAGTTTTATTACTATAGTTATGAGAATTGCAATCAGTTATAATCTTATTAAATTCCTATTTGAAGTCTAGTCTAAATTACCTCGAGAGATCTCTAGCCACTTCCACGTAACCCTAGAGGCAGCTCCCGTAACACTATACTGACTATGCGATGTGTTTATATGTGTCTAATTGTATAGAGTAGATAGGGAAAAATAAATAAAATCTACTCTCCCCTGGAGCCTGTTCGAGTTTACTATAATAAGATTCTATTGTATCATTTATATATATAGCTTGTGATATCTATACTTTCGAAGACGATTAATATAATGCTTTGTTTCTAATCTACAAGTTAGTAGTGTATATACTGTGAACACTCTTTATAGTATTACAAAGTCCCTGTTACTTTGCTTTTCTTTCTCCTATTGCATCTTATACGTTTATTTCTATATAACCCTGCTGCTATCCATTGTTATCCTGTAGTAATTGTATTTCTTTGTTTGTTTTTTTCTTTCTTATTGTTTTCTTATATTGTATCTTTTATCTAATTTCTTATTTGAGATTTGTTTATTTAATATATCTGTTGTAATTCCTTTATTGTTTTTATATTCCTTCTTTAAATCTTTTCCTTTCTTTTATCAAACTTTTTCGAGTTTCGCTCTTTTCTATCGAAAGTTTTTTGTTGAGAGCTTTTCGAGCTATCTCTAATATACTTTCTAAAAAGAAAATTAGAGCTCAGAGACTTCCTTCTTATTCGCATCCCATTGTATATCCACTTTATAGTTGTTATATGAAATGTTTGTATTAACTTACTTATAATCTTGATATAACTTATATTTGTAAGTATAGGAAGTGTGCTCACTATTATACCGGTAAGGGTGTGTATCGCAATATATGTAGAAGTTTCTCTTTTCTTTTTGGGATTTTTTATTCTTTTGGTTCTAATCTAGTATTGCCTTGATAGATTCTGGTGGGCTGTATGGATATTATTGTTGCAGCTCTGAAGACTGCTGATGTCTACAATAAGGGGGCCCAGAGGGCAGCCAATAAAGCTGGCGAGTATAATGCTGATTGGAATCTCGCTGTATTTACTATCTAGTATGGACTTTGTATATAAAGTGTT
The DNA here is from genome assembly GCA_004786145.1 of Botrytis paeoniae. NCBI lineage: Eukaryota > Fungi > Ascomycota > Leotiomycetes > Helotiales > Sclerotiniaceae > Botrytis > Botrytis paeoniae. Next base: position 14,004 of record PQXI01000399.1, on the reverse strand, counting down.
ACGGGAGCTGCCTCTAGGGTCACATGGAAGTATCTAGAGATCTCTTGAGGTGGTTTAGACTAGACTTCAAATAGGAATTCAATAAGATAATAACTAATTGCAATTCTTGTAACTATAGTAATGAAATTAATGATTGTTTTTGAACACAAAGCTCTATATTCAATAAAATCTCATTTCTTTATATAGATCTTCGTTCTCTATAGAACTCTAGATTCTATCTTATTTGGAGCCCTCTTGAATCCTAGGCTCCAAAGCTCCTGGCTTCTTGGATCCTAAGCTTCAAAGGCTCCATCATATGACATTTATCATGTGATATATTATTACTGTTGTAATACTATCCCCTTCTTAGCTTAGCGCTTATCCCAAGCGTTCTTATTAATAATCCTTTCTCATGATAATGTCCTGGTAATTGTTTTCAATATGTTATCCTCAATTATTAAGATTTCCAAATATAGATAGCACATTCTTCTTTCTAAAACAATTCAGGCTTATAGTTTCGATAGCATGTCTTATTCTAATTATTCTTGATATAATTGTTATTGTATAGTGCTAAACAATTATTCGCAACGTTGTAGTAAATGTGTTCGTTATAGAGCTCATTACAACATTGTTCAGGTTTCTATGAATGATCTGGAAAGCCTTTGTTTAGAAGAGGAATGTCTTCAATTTAAGAGAGATATTACTTTTGAGACTACGATATCAGGTCTTGCTTGTATTCGTACTCTTAAGCTAAGACAATAAGAATTGCGTAAGTGTAATCGCGAAATACTTCGCTATAAACTCAAATCCTTAGATAAACTTGATACTTTGGAAAAAAAAGAAAGACTAGAGAAAAAGCGTATCGAAAAAGGAAAGGAAATAACGTTTGCCTCTATTGCTGATCTTAGCGACAATTCCTTTGCTTTCGATTCTTCTTTAAATCCTTCAATTCTTGCTTCAATGGAATCTCCTTCTTTTTAGGCAAATTCGAGTATCTCTAGTGAAATGCCTCCAACTTCTCAAGGCAGTTGAGGTTTTCTTTTGGTTCCCATGAATTTTCGATATATGGATAATCTAACCATTTGATCAAATATTTGAGTATACCTTTAACGTATTTATAATCTAGTATTGTTTCAACATCATAAACAATGTTAGAATTGACTGGTTCGATTTCTGTGATTAGCGTATTTGACGCTCCTAGTGGTACTAGTTCAAACAAGGATATATGGAATACTGGGTCAATATTTATTGTGTTTAGTAATCTTAATTAATAATTAATCGTTCCTATTATCTTATCAATCTTGAATGATCCTAGTTTCCTGTGGTCAAGTTTATTGTTTAATCTCTTAGTTTCAATGTTTTATTATAGCAGATAAACTTTATCCCCCTCTTTAAGCATAGATTCTATACTACGTTTCGTATTATAGTAGGCCGCTATTCTGAATAATATAAATCTTAGATCAAGAGCAAGCTGCTTTTGTAAATCTTTCAATTATTCGACTTGTATTATTGCTAATTCGGTATTAACTTCTTATGATATCATTATTTGATATGCTTTAGGATTAAACCTAAAGTTAGTGTATACTAGTGTTATCTTTATGGTTTCTGTTTCTGATATGTTATATACGAATTATGCTATAGATAATAGCTCTATTCAATTGTTTTATCGATAGTTTATATAGCATCTAAGATATACTTTCATTGTCTGATTGATCCTTTCTGATTGATTATCTATCTGTGGGTAGAAAGATATCGACAACTTTCTCTTGATATTCATAAGTGCTAATAAAATAGTCCAGAATTTCGAGGTAAAGAGCTTATCTCGATCCGAGATTATCTCATCTGATACTCTGTATATACTTACTATGATTCTAAAAAACATATATACTAGTTGCTCAGTATCCTATATTTCCTTGAATGATATTATATATACAAATTTTGTTAGTCTATTTACTATATTGAATATTACATCATACTCAATTTTTGTAATAGGATTTTTTGAGAATAGTAGTTTGATTATAAAGTCCTATGTAATGGATTTCCATAATTGAGAAGGTATGTTTAGGATTTAGAGCTAACCATACAAAGCATATCGTAATAACTTGTTTCGTATACAAATATTACAGTTTTCAACAATTTCTTCAACTATCGTTTTTATTTGTAAAAAATAACTAATTTCCCGTATTCTTGTAAATATCCTTACAATTCCTTGATATCCGTATACTAGTAACCTATATTATTCCATCACGAATTCCTTAGTCATTTGACTCGGAATGTATACTTTTCCATAAAAGTATATAGTATCGTTTTCTATAATGAATCCGAGTTCTATTACCTTGTGTATGCGTATAGCTATAGTATCCTTGTTGTAATATGATTGGATTTGATTCCTGAGATGATTGTCTTCCAATATGTGAGTAACTATAAGCTATATTGTATTATAAATTAGTGATTCGCCTTTCTTCTTGAATATAGTATATAATTTGTACAACTTATTCTCTTAATATTCTGGTTTTCGGCTGAGAGCATCAACTCTAGTGTTTTCTGATCCTTTGATATATAAAATTCTGAAATTGTAATTGGCTATGGTCTCTGATCACCTAACCTGTCGTTTATTTAACTGTTTCGTTGTAGTGAAGTAAACCAAGTTCTTATGATTTGTATACACCTATACTGAGTATTTTGATTCTTTCAAATAAATTCGTTATTCTCTGAATACATTAACTATCGCTAGTAATTCTTTATTGTATATTTCGTAGTTCAATTCGGCTAGTAATAGTTTTCTAGAGTAAAATGTGATTGGTTGTTATTTCCCGTTTTGACCTGGTTAGCTTAGAATTGTTTCTATAGCGAAATCAGAGGAATCCGTTTCTATTATGATTAGCTTCTCAAAATCGAATGTTAATAGTATTAGCTCCTTTGCTACTACTTGTTTAAGTATATTAAATAACTCCTACACTTTGGTGATTCATTCAAAACTTCCTTGATTCTTTTTGGTTAGGTTGGTTAAGAATGTTATAATCTTTAAATAACCTTTAATAAACCTTTAATAAAAATTAATAAATCCTAGAAAAAACTGTAACTCTTTGATTATATTTGGCTGCTTTTACTTGAGCACTATCTTAGTCTTATTCTTACTTATTTTGAGCTTTTAGCTTGATACGGTGAATCCCAAAAACTCTATTTCTGTAATGTGGAATTCGCATTTGCTTGGCTTATATAGCAAATCAGCCTTAGCTAAATATTTAAGAATATTGTTGATATCCTTAATATATTGGACTTCGCTATCTGAATATACTAGGATGTTGTTCAAGTAGTATATACAGTAAGTATTCAAATATTGTGATAGCACATTATTCATTAACCTTATAAAAGTAGCTGGCGTATTGGTTAGTCTGAATAGCATAACCTAATACTTGTATAACTCGTATCTTATCTTGAAAGCAGTTTTCCATTCCTTGCCTTTCTTTATTCTAATCAAGTGATAACCATTGTGTAGGTCCATCTTGGTGAATATCGTTGCTCCGCCTAATCGATTTCTTAATTCCGTAGCTAATAGAAGTAGGTATCGATCCTTTTTGATAAGTATATTAAGCTTTCTGTAGTCTACAACTAGTCTTTTAGTATCATCCTTCTTTGATACTCATATAGTTGGACTTGCCACTTAGAACATGGATTCTGTAATCTATCCCTTGACTAAATTGTCGTCAATATATTCCCTAAGTGTTTTTAGTTTATCAGCTAACATTGAATAAATTAGGATGTGTATAGGCATCTTGTCTTCCTTCAATATTATCTCATGATCCCACGGTTTGTGTTCTGGTAAAGCCTTATGAATCCCTGATTCTTTAAAAACCTGTTTATATTTTCTATACTATTCTAATATCATAAGTTTCTCTTTTGCCTCGATTACAATTTTGTGCCGTGTCGTTGGCTTCTGTATTTGTAGAGAAGGTATACTAGCCTTCGCTTTTAATAGAGGATCCTGGACTAGGTGTCCTACATCACTAATATTATTTACATTCAACTCTCCTTAGCACATATTACATCTCGCGGATACCTCTAATATATCTCTATAACCGTTTTTACACTGATCAAATATTACTATTTCTTGTAACCAATCTATTCTAAGATTATATGCCTTCAATCATAGCATTCCTAAAATGATTTGTTGTTAGTCTAATAACACAATGTCAAGCTGGATAACTTTTGTATACTGGGTTATACTTATTCATACTAGTTGTATCTCCTACGAAATCTTTTTGTCAGATCCTGCTGGCTGCTTGTTAACTAGCTGCAATCGGTAGGGGTATTGTTTTATTTGGAGTAGTATTTCCAAGTACTTTATAGCTTCTGATGTAATAAAATTTCCTGTAGCCCCTGAGTCTATTATGACTACTTGTATGTATTCATTTATCTTAACCTTATAGTATATTTGTTCTATTTGTTCTATAGTATTTAATTGCTATATAACTTGCTTTTTGCAAGTTCTCTTAGCTCGGTGGTTCTTGGCCTTTCTTTTCTTAGGAAACCATCCGATTGCTTCTTTATCTAATCGGTGAATTCCGTAGAATTCATTATAGCAAGCAGTTCAGCTTAGCATAGCGTGTTCTGTTTCTGTATCATTCTGAGGACTTCCTTCTGCCTCCTTTTGAGGGCTTTCTCTTATTACAAAGAGTGTTGGGATTCGGAAATACTTTTATTCCTATAAGTTTATAGCATTCATACTCTCCTGGTTTTGTAGTAATTCCTTAAGCAATCGCTGGAATTCTTTGCTAATGAAAGTATTAGTATTTCCGATTGTAATTGTATCTTCTTGAATTGCGAAGGTAGTATTGAATTGGCTCTTGCTAAACTTAGATTTAAAACTACTCTTTTTTCCTTTTGTTTTCTTGCTTTTGTAATCTATTACTCGATGCTCTACTTTTCCATATTTAAAGTATAAATTGTTCTCTCGTCTTCATCTCTTCTCTGAATCATTATTCCTATTTACATGATACATAGCATTTAGTTTTATAGAATCTTTATATCCTTATAAACTATATCATAGTCTACCCTTATTCTTACAATAATACTCTTACTTTTGATTTCCCTAAGATTTATATAATTTTTAGCTTTATTAATATCAATAGAGACAATCATCTGATTCGATGGAGTCCTGAATTAGATCATTCAGATCTATACTTTTGATAAATCTTTCTAATTCTAGTCTGACTTCTGATTTGAGTTCTTTATGGTAATAACTTATGATAGTAGTTTCGTTCCATTTGATTGTTCTAGTATATCTTCGAAACTTTATAGTATATTTCAATACTAATCCTGTCTGCTTGAGGTTAAAGATTTTATTTTTTATTATCTCTAACTTATTGGAATTTCCAAAGATTCTATAAATCTCTATCTTAAATCCTTCAAAACTATTAAAGATTGTTCGAGTGAGTTATATATAATTCTTATTGTCATACTCGAAATAGTTATACAAATATAATTAGATTCATTTGATTACTTCTCCTTAGAGGTATAACACAGCCTATACACTTTTGGATTCCTTGGTAGTGAACTTGTCCTCATTAAATCGAAAATAGATCTCAAGTTGTAAAAGGAAAGTATCAAGTTCTTATTGATTATCTTAATATTTGTCTGGTAAGGCGATCTTAAGGGTTTTATTGATAATAATCTCCTTTGAGGCATCGATCATCTCGATATTATTGATATCTCCGGTAGACTGACCTGTAGCGGTATCTCTGGATATTATATTAGTAGTTAGTTATCGAATTAGTACTTGAAGTAGAAATAATACTTAAAGTGTTATAGAAGCTGCCTCTAGAGTTATATGGAAATATCTAGAGATCTCTCGAGGTGATTTAGATTAGACTTCAAGTAGGAATTCAATAAGGTAATAACTAGTTGTAATTCTTATAATTATAGTAATAAAACTAATAATTGTTCTTGAGTATAAAGCTTTATATTTAATGAAATCTCATTCCTTTATATAGACCTTTCATAAAATAAATGGAAATCTGTATGTGTATCGATAGTACATCGGTGATATGGGAAATGAGAGGCACAGCCTCTATCACATCGCAATAGGCCTTCCTCAAATGCTACAAACTGATGCAAACACACTTGATCCAGATCAAATAGTCGTCAAGCCATACAGGGATCGAGGGGAATAAGCAAGCAAACACACTCGCGGATAAAGGAACAAGAAGATCAGCCTCAGGACAGGCGAACTGATCTACAGCGAGTGGTATCCGCTCTATAGCAAAAAATACTATGGAATCGGCAGTACAGGCGTGGTGGATCAAATAGAAACCAACACTCTCCAAATAGTACCAGAAATGGGACCCAAGGAGTACAGATAAATGCTCTAAGGAACTGGAACTCCTACAAGCGATTCTCTACTGTATGCTAGCGATTCGTTTAGCATATAACGACTTCGAAAATTACCACAGACGATTCAAACACAAGGAAGCAATGATCCACTGTTTATATAGTACATACAAAACCCCCGAACACATCGTAGACTATTACAAAGTCCTTGTGACCTATGAAATCTGGCCTCCAAATATCAAGCTGAAATACCCACCCTACAATCGAGCAGCTCAAAAACAACTACTGAAACAGCTAATATAAGCATCAATCAAATTCACTGAATTTATTGCTATAATAGACTTCTATAGGAGTATATGCCCTAGATTACTATCAGAGGAATAAAAGGAGAGAAGGAAATGAACCAATTGATCCGAGCAACTATGAATAGGAGGGGATCGATTTAGCAAAGCTATATGGAAGAAAATTGAAGCACACGATATATTGTGTTGCAATAGAATGCATATAAAAGCTACTCTCACAGGATAAAATAGTCTTCAATCAAATATTATATAAAAAGATCGGAAAGCGCGTATAGAGGCGCTCAGAGGATTGGAGACAAAGGTACAAGTGCGCCAGCTATCGCTTGGGAGGCTACTAAGGGTATTGAGACCCCACTCTTAGGAAAGGGGGATCATATAAATTAGAGATTATCCCGCAGTAAGCCCAACCGTAATGCCCCCTGGGAGGTTCGCCTATACGGCCCGGTTGAAAACTACTACTACTAATAATAATAATAATTATATAGACCTTCGTTCTCTATAGAACCCTAGATTCTGTCTTATTTAGAGCCCTCTTGAATCCTAGGCTCCAAAGCTCCTGGCTTCTTGAATCCTAAGCTCCAAAGGCTCCATCACATGACACTTGTCACGTGATACATTGTTACCGTTGTAACAAGGAGATACATTATATTACATCTGGAGAAATATATTAGCATTTTATCATATAAAAGATATAACGCATTATATAGAGGAATATTCTAATATTCTATTATATAGTAGTATTAAAAGGAATAGAATTTACCGGTACTAATCACGTGTCGTGATTAGTAATACGGTTACCTAAACAGACTAGATTAGACGAACCATAGTCAGGCATATTAGTCCCCTCCGAGGACACCAAGAGGGGATTAAGATGCCTACACGCGTAGTAATATAGTTAATATAGAGGCCTCTTTCACTTAATCTTTTAAGAAGAAGATATATTATATTATATCTAAGGGAGTATACTAGTATTTTATAATACAAAAGATATATTATATAAAAAACTTCGATATTCTATCATTTCCTATATTTCCTTTAAAAGAGAAATAAAAGAGTAAGAATTAAAATAACTCTAAAGATTAAAGTGATTTATATAGGAGTCTATATTTTATTTCTATTTCTTTAAAAGAAAAGAAAGCTATAGAGTATAACTCTATAAACTAATAAAAACTATATATTAGAAATATACGATATATACCACGTACCATATCACATGTGATATAGCACATATATACATATATATATCTTTCACTTTGTAGTCTAGATTCTTAGTCTAATAAGTCAATCTACATAGTCAATAATATATATAACCACTATTCTACTACTCTTATTTTAACAGATTATAAAGCCCAGTATTTCGTAGTAAGACTATGATCGAAGATTATTCAATAAAGTCTACATAGTCTAAATAGAGATCAACAATAAACAAGTTCTTTATAAGAACTAAGTCGATCAAGATTTTATTTAGTATAGTAAGAGAATTACTAAGCGATAGTTGCGATATAACTATTATATACATCGCACTCTTCTTTTAAAGAAGTGCTATATATATACATCTTAAACTATTATACAATTTTGTCCCAAATTAGCAAAGTTATAATATATACAAAAATATCCTATACTAATAATATTTTCATCTATCCGATATCACAATAAATGATGACACTAAGTGTAAGAATTATTCCAAATATATTCCTTCTCTTACTTAAAAAAACCACAAGCGATAGACCCACTAGATAAGGATTCAACTTTGAGGGAAAGCTATATTCTATATCTATAAAAAAATATTATACGGATATATACAAGTTGTAATTAATATTAATAATACCTTGATAGAAGGTTTTGAGAAATTAAATCTGTCTGAAGATAACAAAACTATATTCATTCGATTTAATATCGAAAAAAAAGCTATATTCCTCAAGAATAAAGCAAATACACTATTTTATATCTATTGCTCACTTTTCAATAATAATAAAACCTTAGTTAACGAATACGATACAGCAAAAGAACTTTAGAATTATCTTACGATCAAGTATATCTAAATCGATGATATCACTATGAACAAATATTTTCTCAAAATCAAGAACTTCGTTTTCCAACTAGAAGATATACTCGATATAATAATTATTAATGCCTGGGATAAACTCAAGGAGCTTTGTTAAAGACTTATATTTACGGACTTCTCTACTAATATTATATATACTAATAAATCACTCTTCCAAAATCTAACTATATCTCTTTCAAATGAGTATAAAACTATTATCGATATGATATATATTATTAGTAATACTCTAACAATCAACCAAAAGATTAAACATTTATAAGTTAAGAAAGTTAAGATTAAGAGTTCTATAGAGGTAGTATATATTACTAGAAGAAATAAAGATAATTTATATTATAATCTTTATCGAAACTCAGATACAGACTTGAAGTCAAATATATCTGACATCTATAAACTTTATAATAAAACTGAATACTTGATATAGAAATACTCTTCACTTAAACACATAAGATATCTCTTAATATATAATACAAAACACAAGAAGAAGTGATAACAATCGACTTCCTTTTCTCAAATCAAAAAGAAAGAGAAATATAACTACAAAACTTATATAACCAAATCAAGCTTAACAGAAAGCATTAATGATAAAAGTAGTAACAACTCTGATTCCGAGTATTACTATCTTATTGAAAAGATTATTAATAAGACATTCCTATTCCTATAGTATACTGATTTCGGTACTACTTTATATATATCTAATCAATATTCTCTCTTTAGGATTCTAACTATTATACTGCAATAAAAGATAGTAGTTGGTGGGGGAGCTATATACTTGTATAAAAAAGGGATAGTAGATATAATGTATAAAAACGAATCAAGAATGGTTTTAAATAGAGTTTTATATATATCAGGATTAGAAGTCAATTTACTTTCTACTAAGAGAATCTGTGAGATAGGATTCGAAGAGAGATTTAGTTTTAAAAAGATGTATTTTATATCAAAAGGTAATAAGAATAATAAAATCATTGAAATCAAAATGAAAAATGGAATATATATTATTTCGTATATAAAATCAGAATATAAAGACTCTATATTATTTACTAAGATTTTAGATGATATAAAGAGTATCTTTAAAAAACTAATAATATTAGAAAAGGAAAGATATCTAATCTGACATTAATATTTTAATTATCTCGGTCCTGATAAAATCAGAAATCTATACAAAATAATTATACTTTAGAAGTCTATTAAGATCTTCTTATCTCTTGATATATATAATATCTGTTCTCTTACAAAAATAATTAATAAAATTCCAAATGAATTGAGTACTCGAAAGTCCAAGAGATTAGAATTAATCCATTTTGATATTACTGATCTCTTTCTAAAACTCATTTGAGGATACAGATATTTTATTCTTATTATCAATAATATAATAAAAATAAACTAGATTATTTCTTTGAGATATAAAAGTAATACAATTCTTTTACTAAAAGAATAAAAACGAGGAATCAAGCTTAGTATAGGAGTATCAGTAATCGCCGCTAGAACCGACAATACATTAGAACTATTATAATCAATTCGAGAATGGAAATCTGGAATACGATTAGAGGTTATAGTAATAGTATCATTATATCAAAACAACCTAGTCAAACGCAATATCCGTACAGCAAAGGCTGATATGAGAGTAATATTAAAGAAAGTCTGTCTACTGCTAGAATTCTAGGATGAAGTTGTAGAACACGATATATATATCCGAAACCGTACTAGTATTGGATCAGACTCAAATGGGATTGACTAAAGTCTATTAGAGGCATTCACTAATATTATACTAAATATTAATAAATATAAGATCTAGGGAAGTCGATATTACGCTTATATTAATCTTAAAATAATTCCAAATGAATAGAGATATAATATGTTATATAATATGTTAAAATAAGAGTGGTAGAATAGTGGTTGTATATATTATTGACTATGTAGATTGACTTATTAGATTTAGGATCTAGACTATAAAGTAGAAGATATATATATATATACATGTGCTATATCATATGTGATATGATACGTGGTATATATCATATATTTCCAACACTCCCTCAGAGAGATTACTCTCTCCTAGCTTCTGTAGTTAAACCTTACTCTATTACGAGACCTAGTATATCCTTGAACCTTTCGAATATTATTTTAGTGTATAGCTTTGTTAGTCCATCTACAACTATATCTTTAATATTAACATAGCTAGTATTAGCTAGTTGTTTCTCAGTTAGATTCCTGATAAAGTGGTAGCATATATCAATATGCTTCGATCGCTTATATAAATAAGAGTTTTTAATTAGAGCTAATACTCCTTAATTGTTATCTAGTATCTGGATTACCTTTTTATTACTAATATATTTCAGGCGTTTCAAGTCCTTTAGTAGTTGAGCTAGTTATTAATCTTGCTTTACAAATATAGCTATCGAAATATACTCTGCTTCTATACTTAATATCGCTATAGACATTTGCTTCTTGCTTGTTCATAAGATTAGTCTATTGTAGAACATTACTATACCTCCCGAAATGCTTTTTTGATTAACTTTATCGAATGCCTAATCTGTATTTGTATAAACTTTAATAGTATTCTATAGGAGATTGTAATCTTTATATATAGTTGACTGAACTCCCCCAGACCCGAAATATAGTTTCTATTTGATAATTGATCTCAAATATCTTATAAGGTTTTTGAATATAATATTATAATACTTTACTGAATTGGATATAGCCTGTACTAATCTTTCAAGACTAAAAGTGATATCTGGTTTTGTGTAAACTATAGAATAAATTGTACTATCGATTGCTTACTGATACTCATAAATATCTGCTAATTTGTTATCTAGGTGTATAGATTGTAATTAACTGTAATTAGATATTAATATCTTTCTTGGTGTATATTGATCATGGGGAATTCCGAATTGTATAAGTATAATATCTAAATACTCTTTTTAATCTATTATTAGAGTTCTTTCTTTTCTGTTTCGGATAATACGAATTCCTAAGATCTTACTAATCTCCCTCAAATTCTTAGTATTAAAGCAAGTAGAGAGTTTTTGATAGAATCATTCAATATCTTGTTTCTGTACTGTAGCTATAACGATATTATTTATATATACTAATAATATTAGATTCATTTGATGATTAGTATATAAACAGGGATTAGCCTGGCTTTGTGTGAATCCGGTTTCTAGTAGATACTCTTTTAATAATAAACTTCAATCTCTATCAACCTATTTCAAACTATAAAGACTATAAAGTGTATAAAGAATATACTCTTGTTTTATTTGTACTTCTTAAGGGGGGGCTAAATAGATTTCCTTTTTCAAATGTGATTCAGTAAAGGTATTCTTAATATCGAAATGTGAGTATTCCAAATCTTCTTATGTAATGATTATCAGAAAGAGATGAAGAATATTTAGTCGAACTATAGAAACAAATATTTTATTATAATCTTTCCCTAAGACTTGATTAAAACCTTAAGCTACTAATTGTGTTTTGAATCTCTCTATTATATCATTCTTGGTTTTTATAGTAAAAACTTATTTGATTGAAATCAGATTGTTTCCTTACAGGAGAATGAATTCTTCCCAGGTATCGTTTTTGACTAGAAAGTTAACTTCCTCTTGAACTACTATTTATTACTCTTTTCCGTGTTCCTTGTCTATTATAGCTTTTTTATAGGTCTTAGGGATTTTGATTCCCAATATCTCATTTGTAGGTAGTACTATATCATCATTTTTAAAAGTGTTTACAAATATAATTATAAGATAAGAAATAATTGTATTCTATATCCTTCTATTGTTTTATAGAGTACTTAAGATTATCATTATAGCTTATTTGATCTGTTCGTTAAATAGCTTATTTAATATAGTAAGAAATAATCGAATTATCTTAGGAATTTCCTATTCCTTTTGATTATCCATATTTGTATTCTTTTTCCTTTTACAAAAGTTATACCTCGTTTTTGAGGGTTGATCTCGTGATTTGTAACTTTGTCTATTTTGGGCAAAGTTATATTTAATAAATAAAATTGAGGTAAAAATCGAAAATATATTAATAATAGAATTTTTAGAAGTTTCTTTAAATGTGCTTGATATTTCTTCTATTTACTTTGACAGGTTGAGTATCACTTTTGGTATGTCTAATGTTTCCCCTGCCCGTTTTAATAAATTAAGTAGTAAATCAGGGACAGAAAAGATATTATTGTCTTTGTCTTTATCAAAACGGGGAATACTTTCTTTGTTGATTTCTCTAGATAATTATATTTCGATAGAGTCTGGGATTATTGAATTAAATAAGATTAATAGATTGATCTGATTAAATAATACTTCTAATAGGAATTTCGATCTGTTACAAGATTTTCGGTCTGATTCGATATTCTTTATTCCTTGAGCTCCAGCAGTATAATTCCTGAGTTTCAAATCTATATCTCTATCTTTATAGTTTTTATTGATTATAACTTACAAAGATCGATAGGTATAGTCTAATTCAAATGAGTATACTTTTATATACTTAATTGTATCCTTTGAGTATCCTAAGAATATCCCGAGTCTTACAGTATTACATAATTTATCATATCTCTATCCATTTGGGATTGTTTTAGGATTGATATAAATGTAATATCGATTCCCCTAGATCTTATATTTATTGATATCTGGTATAATACTAGTGAATACCTCTAATAAGCTTCAGTCAATCCCATTTGAATCTAATCTAATATTAATACAATTTCGAATATATATATTATATTCTATAGCTTCATCCCAGAATTCTAGTAATAAATAGACTTTCTTTAATATTACTCTCATATCAGCCTCTATTATATAAATATTATATTCAGCTAGACCGTTTTAATATAATAATACTATTGTTATAATGTTACGACGGTATTCAATATACCACGTTATATGACCAAATGGTCACGTGATGAATCTAGAGGATTTATGAGATCGAAGAATATTTACTTAGATCTATAAGATCCAAGGGATCCAGGCAGAACAGAGCCTCAAGGTTCTATAGAGAACGAAGGTCTATATAAGGAATAGGATTTCATTGAATGTAGAGCTTTGTGCTCAAGAACAATCATTAGTTTTATTACTATAGTTACGAGAATTGTAACCAGTTACAACCTTATTGAATCCCTACTTGAAGTCTAGTCTAAACCACCTCGAGAGATCTCTAGACACTTCCACGTGACCCTAGAGGCAGCTCCCGTAACATATAACCTCTAATTGTACTCCAGATTTTCATTCTCAAATTGATTATAATAGTTCTGATACATTGTCTATTCTAGTAGCGATTACTGATACTCCTATATTAAACTTGATTCCTTGTTTCTATTCTTTTAGTAAAAGAATC
>PQXI01000398.1:0-21435 GCA_004786145.1 Botrytis paeoniae | reverse complement strand
TTCAGAATCTCTTTCAATATAATTCAGTCAAATTTCTTTCTTATATCAACGATATTACTCTTATTACTAATTCCTCCACTTGGAAAAAGAATATTATTTTGCTAGAAAGAGCTACAAAACAATTATACAAACTTAACTCAAAAAACGCAATTCAATTTGATTTAGCTAAAACAGAGTTAATGTATTTCTTGTCTTTTAAATTAATAGTCCAATACTCTATTACTTTATCTAATTCAGAAATAGTATTACTTTAATCTTTAATTAAATGACTTAGTATTTGGTTTGATTTGAATCTCAAATTCGATTAATATATTAATATTAGAGCAATATAAGTGAAAGAAGCCTTTCAACAAATGACTCGTTTAGCTAATACAGAAAAGGGTCTTAGCCCTGAAGCTATAAAACAACTTTATATAGTCTATATAACCAGTATTACTGATTACGGATTCAAAATTTGGTGGAAAAATCAAGCTAAATTCAAGGACATTTTTCAATCACTTCAAAACCTAGCTCTTCGAAAGATACTCGAAGTATTCAAAACCATTCCAATCCTTCCAATAGAAATCGAAGCAGGGCTCAAACCAGCAAAAGTTCGATTAGATTCAAATATAAAACAATATATATCTTTTATTTAACTAAACTCTTATCTAATCATTCAATCAATATCAAAAAAGATTCACTATCTCAATATAAATTAGATTTAGAAGTAATAGCTACTCCTTGAAGGAAACAATATAAAGCTCTTCAATTAGATAAAATAAGAGAATCAATAGAATCAGATTTCAATCTCTTTATATTCGAAAAGATTATTCATTTCAACTTTTCTCTATAAAAAAGGAACATTCCATATAAAGTCAATATTAGTAAAACCTCCAAAGAAGATATAGCTATACTTTATAATATAATATTCGAATATAAAGACAAAAACACAACCTATATATATATTAATACCTTCTCTACTGAAAAAGGAATTGGTATAGGAGTAGGTATAGTTGTAATATGATCAGATAATCAAATACTAAGTCAAAAACATATCAATATCGGAACTAATCAATTGGTTTATAATGGAGAACTATATGGAATTATAAAAGCTATCGAATATGCTAGCTCCCTTGTATATAAAGACCAGAAATACGAAATCTATTTAGATAATTAAGTCGGACTCTTTTGATTAAAAACTCTCTTAGATCACTTAGAATAGGTATATCAAATACAAGCAATAAAAGCCGCTGAAGAAATTAAGGCTAAAGGTATTGAAATATCTATAAATTGGGTTCTAGGTTACATTTCAGTATAGGGAAACGAGCTAGTAGATAAATTAATAAAAGAAGCTACAACAATATGATTCACTTCAAGCAAAACTAGTTTTGGATTACTTGGTATGATTATAAAGAAATACGACTTTAATTAATAACTAGATATTCTCAAATAATATGAACTTAGAATCAATTAATTGGATATAATCTATTCAAAACTCTTTCTATAGAAAACTAGTTCTAAAATCAAACTATTAGAAGGCATTAAGCAAAATACTGCTAGTATCTCCTTTCAACTCAAAATTGATTATAAATATATCAAGTGTTAAGATTATAACTCTCTATAGGGAATGATGGGAAGCTTAGAATTGACTTTGAGGGCCTTTTGAGGTTATTCACTTGTATGTTAACTATCTCTTTCCTTGAAGGGCTTTTAGTTCTATGTAATAAAAACTCTTCCCATGGGGAGAGTTTTTACTAGACCCGAATAGGATTAGCTCTCCCTGTATCTAACGCCACATGAACCACTATCTTCAATACTCCCCCTTGGATTCAATGTAGTAGGGTTCTTATAGAACGCTGAGATAACTTTGCTCAATTTGAGCAAAGTTATACTGATATTGTAAATCTCTATGGTTATCTCCTTTCTTTCGTTATGCCTAACATTTCTATAAACCTTTTGAATGCATCTTTCGATAGCAGTTTTGTCAGCCCATCCGCTACCATTATGTTTATCGGGATATAGCTGATATTGATTCTACCTTTCTCTTTAAGATCGCGAATATAGTAGTATACTATATCAATATATTTTGACCTATTAATGAGCTGTGGGTTCTTGATTAATACTATTGCTCCTTGATTATCCCCTTTTATATTAACTATTAATTCGTTTTTAGTAACAAGATATCTATATCCCATATCTCTAAGTATCTATATAAATTATTGATCTTGTTTCGCTACAATAGACTGGGCTATGTATTCTGATTCTATAGTCGATATTGATATCGAATTCTGTTTTCTATTTATCTAGAATATTAGTCCTCCTCCTAGTAATATAACTACTTCTGATATGCTTTTCCTATCTATAATATTACTTGTATAATCTACATTAGAGTATAGAATAAGGTTTCTAACTCCCTCTAGTCCAAAGTACAGCTTATAACTGATTATTATATATAAATATCTTATAACTCTCCGTAATTGATTTATATAAAATTGTACTAGATCTTTTATATATTGACTAAGCTTACTGAAACTAAAAGCTATATCCAATCTTGAGTATACCATTGTATATATTAGCTCTCCGATTATACAATTATACTTGTTAGGATCGGTTCGTTTATTATTGTCTTTCACAGGGCGAAGGATATTATAATCTTTAATTGAAGTGGAAATTGATTTGGATAATTCTTTTGTGAAATCATATCTACTCAGGACTTTTTCGAGATATTGCTCTTGGTCTATATAAAGTGATCGATTTTTTCTATCTCTAGTTATTCTCATATCAAGAAGCTTTGAGTTTTCTATCTCCCTTAGGTTCTTAGCATTGAATATAGAGATAAGTTAGTTATTAAACCAAGTGATTTCATTTAGGTTTTGTATTATAATAGGAAGATTATTTATATAGAGTAAAACCACCATACTCCATTTGAAGTGAGTGAATAAACATAAATCAGTAAGACTCTGAGAAAACCCTTATTATAATATATACTTTTTAATCAGTTCGTTTCAATCCCGGACTACCTACTTTAAGTCATATAGACTGCGTAAAACCTCGAGAATATAACCGGGTTTCATTTGAACCCCTTTTGATACGGAAAGGAATATTTTCTCTTTTAGTTTCGCTTTTGTAAATACATTCTTGATATCAAAATAGTATACCTCTAGATCCTGCGATGTTATTATTGATAGAAATGATCTTATTATTACTAATTGAATTATAGAAACAAATGTATCAAAATAATTGATACTATATTTTTGTATAAAACCTCTAGCGACCAATCGAGTCTTGAATTAATCCAACGAGCTATCGAGATTCAGCTTAATAATGGATACTTATTTCGTACTGACTAGGTTAATAATATTATTATCGAATGTCTATTTCCATATATTGTTTTTCTTTAATTCACTGATTTCTCGATCGATTACCTTTTGCTATTGTTCTCCATAAACAGGATTGTGAATCGCTTTTTTGTAGGTCTTTGGGATTACAATATCTTTAGCTATAATACTTATAATAATCATTTCAGAGATAAAAGTATATTTGCTTATATATTCCTTAGAGAAGTTCTTTTTAGGCTTCAATTCAGTGATAATAGCTAGGAGTGTATATAATCTTTTTGCTTCTCGAAAGTCTACTGTATTCTTATGCTCTTGAGTTCTTTTTTGTGTTATTAGTTCTATCAGAGAATCAATATTCATTTTGTCTTGTCTAGTTTCTGGTTTTGTTATAGGAGGAATAATTATTTATAATAATAAGAGTGATTGAGTTTCTTTATAATTAGAAATCTCAATGCTTTGTTCCCTTTCTACTGTCTAAATATTAATATCAGCTTCGTGTATAGCTCCAGGGGTATTGATACTCTTATTGCTAGAGATCTCATAGTTAATCTTAATCTCACTTTCTATACTTACTTTAGCTATTACTTCTTTTCTAGATTATTCAATAGAGCGTTGATCTGATAATATATCCTCTATATCTTGACCTTCTACAAAATCTCTATTTGATATTATATTTTGTAATCTTAAGTTGATCTTTTCTCCTAATGAATTTTCGAAGAATATATAATTACTAGTCTTAATAACTATATATCTATTTAATGTATATATTTATAACTATTTTATTATATATTCGTTGTATTCTATAAATACTCTGATTCGAGCTCGGTCAATTAGCTTATCTTGTTGTATTCCATTTGGGTGCAAAGATGAATCGATATAAAAATAGTATTTGGATCTCTATATCTTGATATAATCGATTAATGATATATTTCCTGTCTATGCTTTATGAAATAATATTCGCTTTTTCTTTGCTAGTATACTAATATTACACTATTGATCACCTAGGATCTCACTATATCTTTGCTTAACTTCGAAATCATTAATCTAGGATTTAGTATAAGTTCTGTTTCGAGTGTATGTATTTGATTTTACTGTGTAATCCCAAAATTCTATAGACATTATAGAATCCTTTAACATCATGTGTACATTCATTTAGATTGTCTAGATTACTTGTTCTATAGTTTTGTTTTGATTTAATATATATATACAAATCGATTGTCTCTATGCTCCTAATTTGTTTTACTACTTTTGTAATATCTTTTCGATCTTTAGTATATTATTAGTTTTTATAACTTCTACTAAAAAACCACTTTCCCTTTTTATTATAACTCTTCATTTCTCATGCTCAGATATAATATCACTTTTTTTTTTCAAACAGATTACTTAGATCTTCAGTATCCAGCTATTAATGATTTCTACGAAATATCGTTTTTTTGAAGGGAAACTAGAAATGAATTTGTGATATCAAGGGAAATAAAAGCTAATAATCTCTTTTTATACTCTGATAAAATGTTATTATAATGCTTTTTCATTTTAATAGTTGTACAAACTTCACATGGTTTTAGGTTTGTTAACAACTTGATATTCTTTTCGAGTATTGTTATTAAATGTAATTTGCTCAAAATTCTATATCTCATATATCCAAACCTTCAATACTATAGCCAATAGCGTTTCAATTGATTTCTCCTTTAAACTTCCATTTGGTTTGTCTTGATTTCGTTGTATATAATATCTTCAACTTCTATAGGAACTTCTTTTTTAATAACTAGAAAGGTAATTTTTGGGTTATCATTTGAAAGATTGTTAGGGATCACATAAATGTTATGGAAATTGTCTACAGATAGTATGATTTTTCCTTCTTTATGGAAATACATTCTTCTATTATTAAATACTCCTTTTACATTAAAGTGCTCGCAAAAGGATCTTATAGATAATAGGCTTATGTTTAATTCTGATATATAGAGAGCTTTTAATCTATACTCTGTTTTATTCCATTTAATAACTACTATCCTGTATTTCTTTATAATTAGTTCTCCCCCTCCAATTTTTATCTTATAAGGTTTCGAGAGCTGTTTTATGCTAGATAGAAAATGGAATTGATTAGTTATATGTAATAAACAGTTAGTATCCGCAATCCATTCTCTAGTGTAACTATAGAATGAAATATATGCAAACTTATTCAGATAGTTATATAATTCATCTTTGTTGGAAACATCTGTGGCAATAAAACCTCGATCTCTTGTAGGTCTGAATGAGGTCGGATCTAATGAATGCTTACAACTATACTAATTCGAGGATATATCGTTCTTTAATATTGATCAGAATGATTGCTTGATTGAATTATTCTTGATATATACTTAAATAGCTGTTTTGTATGAGTATTCTCGAATAATATGATTAGCTTTATTACAGAGGAAACAATCTTTGGATCTACTGGAGCTATGAGAACGCTAGTTCTGATTATAGCTTTGATAACGAAAGCGATCATTATATCATCTATTATCTTGAATAGTAATTATAGCTATATTTATATCTTCATTTGTATCCACTATTTTATTAATAGCTTTCTTTAATGCTATAGATTCATCTACAACTTAGATCTTATCAAACTTCTCCTCAAAATCGAGATTTTGAGTATTAATAGCTTCGATGGTTATATTGAAGCGATCTGAAAGTCTTTAAATAAAAAAGCCGAAAGTTGTATCTTCTATTAGAAGATTCTTTTGCTTAGGTTCGACTTTAACAATCTCTTTTCATATCACGCGAATCTCTATTCATTCTTCTTTAGTAGTAGTATTATTTTTAAGCTTTTATATTATAAGCCAAATAAACTTGTTTCGCAATTCTCCTATTATTATTCGCTAATACTTTTGAATAAGCTTTACTCATTTGCTATTGAATTTAGGGATATCTTTAATAAGTTTGTTGTTAATCTTATTAATATATTGAATCACAAAAAGCTCTATACTAACCTAGCTCTTTTTCATCCACAGAATTATATTATCAAGTTGATCCATATCTCTATAATATGCTTTATATACATTCATATCATGATCGATTATATATTCTCAACCTTTCTATATAATATATAACCTTACTATCTTAAACCATTATCGAAAGTTCTTTCAATTGAGAATTAGGATCTTGGGTAACTTAATTACATCATTCATTATCATTTTAGAAGACTGGAATAACTTTGCCCCATTTAAGCAAAGTTATTTGCAACAGGAATTTCTTTATTGATTTGATGAAAGCAGATTTGTTTTAAGCTTTCGCTATATATTTAATGTGTTATAAGAAGCCTCTATTACAACTCTTTTCTATTTAGTCTCTGCCATCTCATTAGCGCTATATAGACCTCTATCTCCTCGCTTTTATATAGGCCTTTGCCTTTCCATTATATATAGACCTCTGCCTTTGTATTGTTAACCTTTTTGATCAACAAATCTAACCCAAGGCAAACCCGGGCTCATAACCTGTTAAGATTATGACTCTCTACAGGGAATGGTGAAAAGCTTAGAATTGACTTTGAGGGCCTTTTGAGGTTATTCACTTGTATGTTAACTATCTCTTTCCTTAAAGGGCTTCCAATTCTATATAGTGAAAACTCTTCCCGTGGGGAGAGTTTCCACTAGACCCGAATAGGATTAGCTCTCCCTGTATCTTAGCGCCACGTGAACCACTATCTTCAACATCAAGTCCTATTTATATTGTTTTAAGCTTTCAAATAATAAATGTATATATAATAATATCGAAACAGTAGTACATCTTCTTATCGGCTACTCAATATATAGAAAAGAAAGAAAAGAGATTTTCAAAGAAATATCTATATCCAAAATCAATCTACAATTCTTATTATATACGAAAATAGATATCGAACTAGTAGTCAAATTTATTAATATTACTAAAATCGTTACTCGGATCTGGCACCTATTAAAAGCCGAGCTATAAAACGAAATAAAGAAGGAGGAAGAGATAATATATAAAGAAAAAAGAGCTATTACTGAAATAGAAAAAGAAAGATAGAAGAAAAAAGGAAAGAGATTTTAAATCGATTTTCTTATCAATTTATTATATATTCTATATATAGTAAGCGGGCGATAGTTTCTAGTATTAGTTTTCACTTACTCCATGTTGAATATCCTTATTCTTATACTCTAAAAGTTATCCACTAGACCCCTTTGATCTAGCCGTTCTATATAGTCATAGACTGAAGGTAAACGTTAATTAAATTAATCAATCAATTAATCAATCTGAATTATATATCCGGATATGCGTTTGTTCATATTCGGAGATTCTTTTGTTTATAATAATAATAACTTATATAACATAATCGGAGTTACTATGTAGATCATTATTGATCATTATTATAACAGTAATCAGGTTAGAGAAGATTAGATTTAGAATATATTCTTTTATATATATAGATACATTAGGGGTCCTGATATATTTCATTCCTTAATCAGTAGCTCATTGTGTGAGTACATCGCTTTGGCCGGCAGTTGATACACCAGGTTCCCATAGGTTGTACTTGGCATTGAAATCACCTCTAACGATCGTATCAATCCCTAGGGCGATCTCTAATTCAAATATATATTCCATTATAAGCAGCTCAAACAAAGCGTAATAGATATTGAGGATTAAGTACTCGTTAATATTAACCTAGAATAGATCCCTGCTTTCAATCTATCTCATTTATCTAACCTTCAAATTACCTCCTTTTTATACATAAATAATCACTTATAATCTATACTCAGAACTGTTAACTGTCTTTCAGGTGTTAATCAACTAATATTGGTTATATACAGAATGGTTTTGGGTTACCGAGTTGTTATATAGTCGGGGCTCTTAAATACAGATGATGTCTATACCAGCCTCTCCAGTAACCTGGAAAAAAGTGATATAATTAGAATATCCATATTTTACATTCACTCATGCAATCGTGTGTATTCTTCTTTCTGTTGAGTTCGTACAGATTGTGTGATTTATATGGGGGTGATAACAGTTTTATTAGTGATTGGCTTATCCCCCTTACTCATTTCGGAGTTGGAGAATGAAAAGGCTTTTTTAGTTATAGTTGCTATATTATAGTTCATTTTTTTATTGATATGTTGAAAGGGGTTATAACTCAGGGTATAAATCAGACTCCTAAAAGATCATTTTTTTGAATAGGTTCGTTTAAGAGATTAGTTCATAAATTATTATTTATTCTTATAAACAATAATACAAGCTCCCGGAGCAGGTAAACTAGAAATAATTACTTGGGGTTATATACTTATTATAATAACAGGTTTTATCTTCTCTTTGTGCATTGCCTGGGTCTCCCTTTTATCTACAATTCTAATTTCTTTTATTTGTTGGTGTGTAAGTTTAACTAGATTACTATTAATTATTCACAACGCCGCTGGGCAGTTACTGTGTGCGAATCAAAAAGGTCTGTAGTACTCCACACACTAAACATCGTTTTGGTATTAATTATAAATCTTTTTATTAATATATTTAATAATCAATTCACTATATTGAGAATATCATGTAGAATAATAGTATACATATGGATTACAGTATAACTAACATCTAATAAAATATTGTTATAGTTGAAGATATCGCAATCTATCGAAAGACTTTAAATATTTATTGATGTCAAAGAGTCGAAATGGCTTTATTAGCTTTTTAAAGCTAATAATCCAATTAATCCTCCCGATAAAGGGATTGACTCTATATTTAGAGGTTTTATATTAGGTCAGATCTTTTCCTACTTATATCTTAATCTTTTCTTGAATAATTTTATTTAAAAGTAATATAAATACCCCTATTGTATCATAAGGGATCTGAGATACTACATAATTGAACTATATCTCCGCGACTTAAGTATTATCCACGCCAAACGCATTGATTAGTTTTATATGATTCTTTTTTCCCAGGAGGTTCCTATAGACTAATAGAGCCTTATATCTCAGTGTTCATTCTATCCTGTTGCAATAAAGCAAGAGGATTAATTCGAGTTATAACTCAAGGATTATATCCTTTATTTTGAATTGTAATTCAAAGAGGTTGTTAATAATTATTTATTATTTATTTCCTATTTTAATAAAAATTGTATAGTTATTTTGTTCTCGTTATTCGTGCTCCTGTAGTATCTCTATTAACTTGAGCACGCTTGTTCTAATGCCTTTCGATATCTGAGGCACCTCTCCAGTCTTAAGCGTTTTAGTATAAGATTTAACAGATCTGTTTAAAGTCGATCTCATAATTGGCCTGAGGGTATTATGAGGAGGTCCGATTTGTCCTGTAGTTTTGATCATACTATTAATACACACTAATCTCGGTTTATTAATATAATTCAGTTCCTCCTTGCTTAATATTTTAATGTATATATCAATCGCATTTGCAATCTTTAAGATTACCTATCGCTTCTTATTCTTCTTATAGAATTACTCGGTTATTGCTTTGTATATAGAATGTATATTGTCGTTTCCCTTTATAAAAGTAATCATTGTAGTCATCGTTGTTGTCATAAAGGCGATTGGATCGCGACCGGATACGCTCGGCAGCACACTAGGACACTCATAGCCGCACACTAGCAACAGCATGATGGGCCGAGGGAGCGATTGAGCTTTATAATGACTGAGATATTACGATAGCAGAAGAAGAGATTAAATTTAATAATTTGAGAAGTACTATATATATATGAAAAATCGTACTCTATATTATAATAATAGAATACAAAATATCTTTAGAATCTAATATACTTAATAAAATAATTTTAGACTTATTTATATAATAATATTATATTACTTGAATACTATACTAGATCATTTAAATTTGTTGATATATAAATATACTATTAATTTATTAAATGATTTTATAATCCATTTATTTATTTATTTTATAATACTACTTTTCTTTTTTGAAAAACTTGAAAGCAAGTTTTTAATACTTTTAATATCTAGAGAGACTAATTCTATATCAATCTATTAATTTAGAATCAATTAAATATAAAGTAATAAATTATTTAATCAATTAGATAATAATTGATCAAATTTGATTGATTAAATTAATCAAATTTATTGAATCATATTTTATTATTAAAGAATTATAATAATAGAATTATAATAACAGAATACAATATAATATTGATTCTATATCATAATAACAGAATACAAAATATCTTTAGAATTTAATATACTTAATAAAGTAATTTTAGACTTATTTAAATATTATTATTATATTACCTAAATACCATACTAAATCACCGAAATCCAATAATATACAAATAGACTATTAACTTATTTATTAATTTATAATTCAATTACTTACTCACTTCATAACATTTCTCTTATTTTTATATTTTTATTAATATTATCTTATAATCCAAAAGAAAATCTTATAATAAACTAGAATATGATCCACTAATCCAATGTAACTAATAACCAAATATTTCACTCTAATCCAATTAATACGGTATAGTATTAAATTCATCATAAAAGATTAAGATTTTATTCAAATTGAATCAATTCTAATCTTTGGTTTTATAAAAAGTTCTTTCGAACTTCATAATATAGGCATATAGGGAATCGATTCCTTGCTTAAAAGTAAATAACTTGTTTTTGGTTTCCTAAATTTTATTCGGATTGTTGTAGATATATATAAGTTGATCTAAGATTATTATATAATTTAAGGGAATATTTTGATCAAGAAAAGAAAGCTAAGATAGCATTATAATTTATATAGTAGTAGTAGTAGTAGTAGTAGTAAAATCATAATCGATTCAGTCTACATGTAGCTATATACAAAGACTATGCGATATGCTTATATAATTCTAATTGAATAAAGTAAATAGGAAAAGAGAAAAAAAACTCATTCCCATTTAGATAATCTCTAAATCTGCTTTTAATAAATCTATTCTATCTAAAAACCTCTTTGTATACTATTTACCCTCAAAATCTCTACAACCCCCTATTCTTGTATTTGTTTCTATTATCCTTTTCTATTTTATTTAACACTTTTTAATATATTAAATTTTATAGTTAATATATTGCTATTTTATTATAAAAAATATTTTCACTTTTGGGTTCTTTGAATCCCTTTTGTAATATTAGTGATTCTAATTCTAATCCTATACTACAAAATATTCCATATCTAATCTTCTTTCTTATAATATTTCAATTAGATTGGATTCTATTCAAAACCTGTCATTTCGTTTTTATCTCGTTTGACTAATGCTATTCCTTTGGTAGGGGAGGACTCAAGTCTTGTAACGAAGGGAATTGATAGTTATATAACCAATCTTAATTTGTATTCGGTATACTAATAATCTGAAACGAATTATATAATAAGTATAGGATAAATTATATTATCGATTTTTAGTGAAATATATACTCCAAGTTGTTAAGGGTTATTATTTCTTTTTCAAATAACTAGTGGTGTATTATATGCTATAAGAAAACAATTATCGATATTAATGTATTGCGATTTTTACTATACTTTAAAATCATCCTTTTATAAATTGTATCGAGGTTCAAAGAGTTATCTCCTTATATAGAGTAATCGTAAATAATTTGTGGAGTGAGAATTTATATATTGATAATACTATAAGTATATTTTTCGGAATAAATGAGGTTTTTGAAGAGTTTTCCCTCTTCATCTTTTTATATCTAAGAATCTTTTTTTTTGTATGTGAGATTCCCCTATAAGGCTATTGAGTACTGAAAGACCTGGATTATTATAGAAATCTTTAAGGAATCCCTTCCACTAATTTATTTTATATGATTACTTTATATAGTAGTAATATTGATTGTATTGGTTGTTCTGAATAAATATAATATATCCCCTCTTCCATATCAACAGTAATAACTATCCAGCCTGGATAGGTATCAACTCAGTGATTGCAGAAGAGGACATAAAATGGTTCCCTGGCTCGAATACAATATAAATTAGAGAGTTATTTCGAAAAAACTCTTCTTGACTTTTTTCGTGTTTTTTCTTATAATTTATATATAAGATTCGAAATTGAGATAAATATAATAAAATTGAGCTATAAGATTGTTAATTGTAGTATCATCTATTTATAGTTTTATTTGAATCGAAGATAATTATATATCAAATATCTGAAAACTATTATTAAATTTTTTGAAATCAAGAAAAAAGGGTTTCAATTAAGAAGGAATATAAATAACAAGAAGATGATTTTCAAGATTAGAAAATATAGAAATAAGATTTTATTCTATTAATAAATCATTTCGCTACAAAGTTCTATAATCATAAACTTTATTAAATCATAATCTATAGTTCAGAAATTAAGAATAAAATAAAAGACAATATTTTTGAATAATATTAAAAAGATTTGTATATAAATAAGAAAATAAGAGTGATTTATTTAAATAAGAGTAAATAGAGTATATATAAAAGCTTTATTAATAAGTATATATAAATATTATTCCATTTCTTATTTGAAAAAGTTTTTAATAATATAATGAATCTAATAAATGTTTAGAGATCAATCTTAGAATTAAAAGCTATAGATCTAAAGAGAGTGTACTATAGAGTTATATATACGATCGGCTCGAAGCTTAGTGCCGTACTAGCCCGATCGGATGCGATCACTTGTATATCGTGACAAGAATCATTTAGTCCATTAAATATAATTCATATTATATAAGTCTTTTGTAATTCAAATTTTAATTATTTTTTAAATATATATATAATAATAGAATATAATTAGTATATTGATTTATATTATTAAAGCCATTATAATTTATTAAAATACTTACCTATATATCTAATAAAACTTCATCATAAATTTGATTTATAATATCCCAGAGCTCTTTTGAATTTAATTTATCTTTAAATCTTTCTTCTAATTCCAAAGATATAATAGATTTTAGAGTAGTAAGAATTCTTCTTAATTTATTCTGAAATTCCTTCAGTTTTTTATTATATTTCAAGTATAATTCCTTAGTAATAAAGATATTGTTTGACTTAAAATAGTACTGTTTATTAAGGCCATTTTCTGAATTGTCTATATAGGGTATAAAGTCATTAGTTTCTAAAAAAAAAGCTTAGTTTGGCTATTAGAAAAACCTTGTTTATTCAAAAGTATTATTATTTTTATTGAAATTTATTTTCTTTTAACATTATAATTCAATAAATAAAAAGAATATATCTATTAGTATTAATATAAGTTGTAATAACTAATATTAACTCATAAATCACTTAAATATATATATTATCAATAATAAATAACTTCTAAAAATATTCAAAAGTTTTATAAAGAAATACAAATACTATATATATTATTTGAAGTCGATTTTGATTATTTATTTTGATTTTATAATAATTGTTTAAATACATATCTTGAATTACTTATATATATATTAATAACTTTCGAAATCTAGTTTCTTTATTATTATATTATTGGATTTTTATATATTTTTTAGTTTAATTAGTCTAATGAATATTAATCTTTTGATTGAAGAATTTTAGTGCATTATTTTGTAACTGTTTATTAAGAATTACTGAATTGAAAAGAATCGAATAACTATATTGATATTGAATTCATTTAGAGTTTTATTATTATTTCTATTGATGATAAGCTGAAAGTGAATAGGTATAAGATTTTGTGAGAGTTTTATTAATAATATATATCTCATTTTTATTATCCTTTAATATATAATAATAAAACTCATATTTATATTGTTTTATTAAACAATAAATCAAAGTACAATATATATTTAAGCTTTATTTGTTAGTTTATTTTATAAGATTGTATTATTTGATATTATTATTATTATAGTTTCAATAAATTTGATTTGAAAATAAGAATTCAGATTAGATTCCAATATAGATATATTATATAATATTTTTTAAATCTATTTTGAAAATAATTTTAATCAAAAGATATATTATAGTAAAATATTAGAAAGATATTATATCCATTATTTTTTGAATAACGATTCTATATTTATTATAGTTAATTATAATTCGATATCTAGAATTACAAATTATTTATATTTATTAATAATATTGCTTTTTCCTAATATGAATCGAACAAAATAAAATTCAATTTGATATTTAATTCTTTATATTATATTATATAATATCAAACTTCATTATATTCAAATTGCAAAGTTATCAATAATATATTATAAATAGCTTTTATTTCAAGAAATAGTAAATCCAAATTCAATAAGATAATTAATGAAATATTATTATATAATATTACTAGCAAGTTTGTAAAGATAATTATTTATATTATAGTATTCAATCAAATATAACAATAACTACAATAATTGATATAACAAGTAAAAATCTAAAAAAACATTTATTATAGTTTATATAAATCATTCTCCAAATAAAAACTATATATTAATTTGAAAACGATATTTAAAATGATTACTCTCTTTATTATACAATTTGATATAATAATCAATATTTTATATTATAGATCTTTTAAAGTTCGAATTTTCCTAAATCCTTTATATAATAACTCTATTATATTAATTCTATTTATCTTTTTAATTATAGTATCAAAATACAATGATCTAGATAATTGATACAAAAAATTTAAAGATATTTTTATAAGAAACAAGAAAATAAAAAAGTAGCTTTAGTTATTAATATATTAAATATTAAATTATATTTAACTCCAGACTTATTAAAAATAACAAAAAACAATTAATTTATATTCAAAAAAATCTTATTAGCTTTATAACATTATCAAATTTCCTATCACAGGGCAGGCAGTTGAGAACAGGATTCTAATAACTTCGCTCAAAACTAGTCAAGTTATATCAGATTTAATAGTAAGATATAATTCAAAGAACTATAATTATAGAATCTTCAATTATAAGGATATATAGAATTTTTGTAAGCAAATTAGCTCAATCGGGTTCTAATTTGTTTCTGGTTAGGCACAGGCGATCTCCAATTGGTCCTGTGATAGCCATTAACATATAAAATATTGCTATATGAGGTTATTACTGTATATAATATTCAATTAAGATATAATATATCAACTATACATTTGATTGAATATAATATATACATTTTTGATACAATAAAAATATTATTTGCTAATTTTTATAATTATGGATTGTGAATCTTGAAACTATAGATATATGAATAACTTTAAAGAAATCTAATAAGTGTCTAATACGAAACAATTGACAATATTTTAAAATAAATTTAGATTAAAAAAACTATTATTTCAAGAGAATAAAAAGTATATTGAAAATTGTAATAAAGTCTATTCTTTTAATTCAGCATGATATAATGTTATTGTTCATTATGTTGGTATTGAAATAATGTTATGATTAATCTTATAAACCTGAAAACATTATATAAATATAATCTGATAAATATATAAATTTTGATACTTGAAGATTTTAAAATATATACATATTAATTTCTAAAATGATGATATCAATCGATTTTCAAGGATACAAATCTTTTATAGAAAAATGATCAAAATTTCTTTTGTTCAACTTTTAGAGATTTTACAATATTATAAAATCTATAATAGTGTAAATTCTACAAGTGTTTTAATTTAATTTCATATTATATCATGATTTCGATAGGTGTTAGATTCAAAAATTTTGTTAAGACCTTTTTATTTCTTAAAAGCTCTTAAACGGGTATAATATTAATACTATATGAAAATACATAGATTATATGAGTATATTAGAATATTATAAGTTTTACTATATTAATTTCATTGTAATTTACATATAATAAAACCATGTAAATATTATGATATTAATATCAGTATTACTAAAACTATATAGTTGAGGACACCCAATCATTTATTTAAAAAAGATTCTTCAAATTGAATAATGTTTATATCAGATTAAAGTCTTGATTTAAAGAAGTATAATAAAGGTTTTTCTTTTTTAAAATCATTATTCAATCTTTTTTAATCTAGAAAATAAAAAAATCCCGAAAATATCTTGAAATATCAATAACCAAAAATTATTTTTGGTTTAATGCTGATTTCCAATCAATTGGAATGTTTATCTAATTGATTAGGTATAGTATCTCTGAGCTTTTAGAATAACCTTGTTTCTAAGGATTATTTGGAAATAAGAATAATATATAAAGTCACAAATATTTTGAAATATAAATATATTAAGAATCTGTTATTATATTGAATTAATTATATATAGAATTAAAAAGCTATTTATTTCAAATTGGTTCTCTAAATCGAACCTTTAATTTGATATAAAGATTATTCAATTTGAAGAAAAATATTTTTTTAGTACATGGTTGGGTGTCCTTAATTGTAGATATCCCTTTTCATTAATATTAATATTATAGTTTTATTATAATATACTTCTGTTTATCTCATTATAGTGTTTAAAATTGTCAAAAGATATAATATAAGTTACAATAATTATGTTGCTTAAGATTTAATAAATGAAGAAAAATAGTCATATATTATATCAGAATCTAATATATATCAAAAACAAAACATTAGCATTTTTCTTAAATCCATTAATAAGCTCCTTTGAATTAATGAGGCTTAGATTGCTTTAATGTAATTAAATAATTAAAATGGGATATGTAATATACACAAATAATCTTGAAAATCTCAATATTCTATGAGAATTTTTTAAAAATAATAATTGAAAATAAGATTATTTAAATAACATAACGTATGGGGAACTCGAACATATAGAGAACTCGGAGACTTTTAGCCCATCACCAATTTGAAACTATAATAACTTTTATTATATATACCCAATCACACCTTACATCTGCTCAAATTGAAGAGAAATTTCAAAAGGCTATAATTGCATTTCAATTAAAAGAATTTAAATCAATTAGAAAGACTACAAAGCATTTTGAAGTTTCTAAATCTATTCTAACTAATAAACTAGCTGAAAAGAAAACATATTCCCAAACCTATAAAATAGTTCAAATTCTTTCAAATGCAGAAGAAAATATTCTTATATAATAGATTTCATAACTTACTATTATTGAATTCCTTGTTATATCTATATTAGTAAAGGAAATAGCCAACAAAACTTGTCTTTGATATATTCAAATTGTATTATCTCGAAATCCTATCTCAATAGAAATTCCATCTGTAAACCATAAATGAATCTATAAATTCCAAAAACAATATTCAGAATTTAAAACATACTATTCACATCGATTAGAGTCTAATCAAACTAAAAAAACAACTTTGGAGAATATTCAGACTTAGTTTAATACATTTCGTATATATCTCATTAAACAAAAATATAAATTAAATAATATATATAATATAAATAGAACTAGATTTGAAATTAGAAATACTCAAAATATATATATTGTAATCAATTCTATTTAGAAATCGAATTGAGAAGTTATAGTTAATAAGCAAGAATAAATAACTATATTTGAATATATTAATACAATTAGAAAGACTTTATTATCTATAATCATTTTCAAGATTTAGAATACAAATTCTATATAGATTCCAAAGGATATGCCTTAAAGCTGATAGTTCTTTATTAATACAAATAAATAGATCTCAAATAGTTATGAATTAAAATAGCTAAAAAGGGTTTTCGAATCAGAATCCAAAAAAGTGTTGGATAATTAGTCGCAACTTTTAATTATAGATAGTTATTCAAATCATATTATAAATAGTTTCATTACTTTTTATATAAAGAATAATATTGATTTACTTATACTACCTCCTTATTGCTCTCATTTACTTCAATCACTTGATATTATAATATATAAATCAATAAAACAATATCATACTTTAGAAATCGATTGATATTCTCGAGTTAATATAAAGCGAATCCAAAGAACTGAATAAATAGAATAGAGCTAAAACAAACAAATCAGATCTTTAATATAAATTTAGCAAATAATAACTCTCCTATATCACCAACTTGTTAATATATCAAAAGAACAACTAAACTTATAGAATCTCAAAATACTAAAATAATCCTATTTCAGAAACAGTTTGCTAATACTCAAAAAGTAATTGAGATTCAAAAAAAGAAAATTAAAAACAAAAAAATCAAATTACAAAATCAATTTGTTTTTAATATTAAGGAAATATTGAAAATAATATATAAAGCAGAGGAAAAACCTAAGGAGAAAAAGCTATAAGGATGATTATACAAATATTCAATTGAAAAATTAGAAAAAGAAATTAAAGAAGAAAAGCTAAAGAATAATTCAAGTAATTTAGAATTGGAATTGAAGGATTATATAGCTTGTACAACAAGATTGTATATAGAATAATTGAAAAAGTGTCCGAGTTCCCCATATGTCCGAATTCCATATATATTATATTACCTAGATTTAATATTCTTTATAGCATTTCAAGAAAATTTGAAGTACTAGGACTATTAGATAGTCGAGCTTTATACTGAAACATAAATCTGTAATAGTAAAAATAAGTTTTTGTGATGCTTTTATAGATAATATTTAGAGAGGTATTAATTATAAAAACGAGTAAAAAAATAATTTTTCTTTTTAGATATATTATAAGGTTATGCGCTTACCAGGGGCTAGACTAGGCTTAATACGGAATAGTAATACAATAATAATATATAAGAAGCTTAGGCCTATAGAATATATAAATAAAATTATTACATATTATAAAACTAAATTGATATCGAGTTTACTCATAATTATTAGGCTCATAGAAAATTGGATAATAGAACCAATCTTTTCTACAAGAACTAAAGCCATCTATTTATGCCTTTTCCAATTTTTATATAGTTTATATTACTATGTGTATATACTATACTATATAAATAATAAGTATCACCAGATTTAAAAATTCTTTATTATTGTAAATCTGATTTGAAATCAGATTCTTTATTAATTTCAGATTAGATTTATAACAAAGAATATTTGTTATTTCATTTGGCAGACTATATATAGACTAGTTTCCATATGATATTTCAATCCTTTCAAAATAATGGATTATTATTTAATATTATAATAATATTATATATTATATACAGACTATATAGAAAATATGACTTTTTCTTTACAATATTAGATTTTCACTATTTTACAATGACAATGTATTTTTATCATTACAATTAGTTTTCCCAATATTATAATAATATTAAGTGATCTGATTAATATTAATTAAAAGCAACAAGCTTCAAGTTTATACAAATTTCCAACATAATGCCTTTTATATTTGAGGAATGCTTTAAATTTTTTGATACTCTGTTATAACCTTAATAAGACAAAGAGGGGCTTATTACGACGTGACTATGATTCTAGTACCCCTGAATAGTGACAGTATTGGTGAAGTGGTACTTCTCTAGTTCTAGTACTTTTAAACGCTACTAGTTCTAATAGAATGATACTTTTATAGTTTGAGTAGTACTGGTTTTAATGGAGTAGTACTTCTATAGTTCTAATACATCTGGATGTTTTCAGTATCTATCTATATAATTTTAGTATTATATTTAATCAAAGATTTGAGAAAAGAACTTTCAATTATAAATATAATATTGAAATATTCTCAAATTGGATTTAGAATTATGATATCATATTCTTCACAATATATATTTTTTTAATTTATATATATATGTTTTTTCGACATCATTGTTTTACCTTTGAAAATGGATCTAGAATATCAATTAAGATATGAATACACAATTAAAGTTCTTAAAGTTCTATAAAGTCAGCATATATAAATAAGCATATATTCAAATAATGATTTTGAATTTAAAGAGATTCTCATAATTTAATTGGAATTCTAATATTTTAAAGAACTAAATTAGAAAATAAATCGATTTTTTTAATTTTTTTGAATAAACTTTGTGTCAGCCCTTCCTGGCTAAGAACAATAACAAGTTTGCTAGCACTTTTTGCAATTGTCTTTTAATGTTATCTAAAATTTATATTTACCCTTATACTATGTAACCTTCGAGATACTGGATTCCAGAAAGATTTTTATCATATACATAAGAATTTTAAAGCTATTTAAAAGTTTATAACTTTTTGAAAGGTTGGTCTGTGTATTAGTCTGAGTGAAGTAAATTTGATATAGGTAAGCTTTCAATAATCTTTTAATCAATATCTAATAAATCTAATAAATCTAATATATTTAATAGATCTCATCAATCTAATATGATTCGCTTACATCTTGTTTCCAGCTTGTATGGGAGCGCTGAAGGTGTTATTAAGTCTCAAAACTTATATATATAATAAACCTATTTTCTGATAAATCTCTTTTTTAATCTCTCCTTAAATCTCTTCGATAAATCCCTCAATAAATCTTCTAATAAAATCTTCTAATAAATCTACCAATTAATCTCCTAAGTTTCTATAAAACCTATAAACTCATAATAGTAATATTCTTTATCTCTCTTATCGCTCCCCCCGGGCCTTCGAACCAATTAGAAACGTTTACTCAATCCTTCAAGAGCTCAAAAGCTTCAAAACTTTAATCCAATCCTTCAATCAATCATTTCTTTAGCAAACAACAACTTATAACATGTTTTTTCATGCTATTAAAAAGCTCTCAATTTATTTAATAAATATTTTTTTTATATCTTATTTTATTAATTATTTACTTTCTGTTACTAATTTATCAGATATTTTCAATTGATATTTACATATTGACTCTATATAAGGCATTTGTACTTTTTTCAATCAATCAGCGTTCAATCATGAAATGTATTTCAAATCATATACCTATGTTGGGATGATAGCTTTTTTTTCGAAGTTCACATTAAATTATTATTAATTATTATATTATATAAGCTTACTACTTTTTTCAAAAAATTGTTTATAGAACTCAATTTTAAGGTTCAAGATTTATAATTTATAGGAATTAGTAAGTAATATTTTCATCACATTTTTATTATATTAGAACCGTATATACTGAGTTTTGTTAGAAATACAATTAAGATATTATATCTCGATTAATTATTATATTATATGAGAATACTATGAGAATAGCTTTTCTACTTATTCCTTTAAGGAATCAATATTCGATCCTCTATTACTTTAATTATAACGTGGTTTATCAGTACATATATTATATCAGTATATACACCACTTCAAAATACATACAAAATTCGTTTATGCATAATTATGCACTTTCTTTATTTATTAATATAATTTTAAAAAAAATTCTAAATATTAA
>PQXI01000397.1:0-21458 GCA_004786145.1 Botrytis paeoniae | reverse complement strand
CAAGGGTCGTTGAACAATTGAAGTTTGAAATGTATATAAATTCAGTTTTTGAAGTGTCCGAAATGTGGGGGTGTCCGATATGTGGGGGTGCAGACTTATGTATCGAAGATGACAATGAAATTTTTAAAGAATCTCCCATAGACCAAGTCAAAAGTTTTATAACGGAACTCAGATTATGGTCCCGGCATCGATGTTTCTTTGGGATGGGTAGGTACTTTTCGAAGATCCTAGCAATATCGCAGACCTTGCCGTTATCATGATTTGCTTGGACTCTAAATGATTCTTGGTCTATATATAAGGGTTGGCTCGGATTTCTGAGCTTGGTTAAGGAAGTGAACGGCGGGGTATTTTTAGCTTATGTTGGTGTGGCCTAAGTTGTGAAGTAGAGAGAATGAACACGTCTTAGGGAAGGAGCGATTGAAAGTGAATAAGAGATTTTGGGGTAGATATAAGAGTGCTCCTGATACAGAGCATGCTTCCTTTTCCATGCCAATCTTG
Organism: Botrytis paeoniae; assembly: GCA_004786145.1. Lineage (NCBI taxonomy): Eukaryota > Fungi > Ascomycota > Leotiomycetes > Helotiales > Sclerotiniaceae > Botrytis > Botrytis paeoniae. The sequence goes on along the minus strand of PQXI01000397.1, from coordinate 20,960 downwards.
CCAGGCTTTCGATGAACGTGAAGAAGAAGAAGAAGAAGCAAGTGAGCATAGTGGCTAGAGGTTTGAAAAGATTTTGTATCAAATGTATATACCTTTGACGCTGTATATTGGACTCGAGACTCGGGCTTTGATACACTTGGATCTCGATATTTGTTATCAATTTTCTATTCCATCACCGTCACTTCTGGATACTTAAGCAGCTGATAATGGGATGCCACTATTGACAGTAACATTCCAATCGATATGATATAAACAAAGATATCTGAATAGATCCACTAGATTGAGATTCGCGGGAGACGCGTCGCAAGGATATCAGAACGAATGTGGCTTCTTGAGAACGGCATTTGTAGAATTTACACGAGTATTATTGGTGAGCTGGAGAACTTTATATATGCTGGATACAGCAGAAAAACTGGGGAATTATCAAGGAATAGAGTGTGGAGATGGTGAATTTTGATGGCTTTGTGATGGGTATGACTTGGCAGAAGAAGGCATGAGAGAAGTACAAAAGACCTCTTGATGTGCACTTCCTAGACTTCTTCAGTGTCGGACCTATGAGTATCCCAAAAGAGTATTAAGAGAACTACTTCGGAAGCGAACAATACAGATCGAAGTAGACTTCCTGCTTCTCCCCAGCTCTATAGTGAAATTTGCGCGGATTTCCCAGTGGGTATCTGTGAAGAAGAGGGACAAGTGTTGTCTTTCTTTTGGGTCTATCACTGCCATTAAATGTACAAACAGGGCGGACTTCGGATGACTGTAATCGTATTTGATAGTCTTATCGTGGTATCAGAAGATACACTAAGCATCTGACGATTGTGTACCTGCTGTGAACGTTGGAAGGAGAGAGGAAGAGAACACTCCTCGTAACATCTTTACTTCGTCTGCATGTTTACATATTCTCCTGTTCTCGGAAGCAAGAACTATGGATTTTATTTCGTTTGGATAATGCTCGCTGTCCATACTTCATGGGGTGGTGAATTGCACTATAATATGATTCAGTAGAGCACATAAGGGCTGACTTTAACCAGTATCAGATTAGGGGGACTTGGAAGGGGTAAAGAGGAGTATTATGGCGAGTAGTTGGTATTGTATATTTCGGGATATTTTGTAGATGTTCATGAGAGGGGATAATAATTCACAGGTGCGGAATCAGAGGGAAGGTAGTGTGTGAAATTGAAGGGTTGAATATAAAATGGGATCAGAATAGAGATCCTCTCCCCTCTTCATACTCTAATATCATGGACATCAAAAAAGAAACATGTGATAGCAAAAGAAAGGTAGCTGCTATTGGTGTGAACGGTTAGAATCCAGATACAATACATGCTTGCATATCCCAAAGAACCATAACTTTTAGTAGTCTGAACAAGTTGATTGTCATCATATACTCTGTTGATATTTGCCATATCGACAGCAATGTAGGAACATGAGATGGAAGTAGAATGACAGAGAACTTCCAGCTAAACCGATCCAAATATCTGGAAAAATAGGGATCAACAATATACTCATACCAGATAAAGGATTCTGTGCAATCGAGGCAGCGCATGCCGTCTCCACACAAGTTATTTATCCTAGCTCAAACGCAAGTGATAGTCTTCATACCTCCTGCATGCCATTCTGTACAGCTGCAGTTTATATACTAAGCAGATTAACTTGGTTTATGGCAGAACAAGAGCGGCGTGTGGATAATCTTTGCGGTCATTTGCTAGGGAACTTCTTTATATATCCGACAAGTGCGAAACTTGGCTGAGCGGACAGGAAAGAAACGATGAGCAATGCCGCCCAAGGGTACCATGGGCACTTTCGTCAAGATGCTGACTTGCTTATGAGGGAAGCAGGTGCTGCGTATATCTCAGAGATAGATGGTATCTTTAAGAACAGTCGGGGACGACACGAATGGCCTAAGTCGAATGGATGCCAAGTTGTCGTTACTCTAGGACAGGATCCCAGAGAGATTTTGAGTAGTGTCGTTTTTATGGTCAAACCTTATATCATCTCACGGACATTCTCGTCGTCATTCATTTGTACATTTGCAAAAACTGCATACTATGTGACTGCGCAGCCAAAAGGCCTTTTCTATAAAGCGGAAGCGGACCACATTGTCAGAGAGTATGGCAGTCCTTGGGATTATGGAAGGGAAATGCGAGTGTAGCGATCCGTCCCCATCCAGAAGCCGATGTCGATTTTTCCGTTTGAAACTAAAATGATTGGGAATGAGGATGAGAAGAACTATATATGTCAGATAATTGGGTTGTGCGTGGTGTTCATAAGAGACCAGGATAGGGAGTCGAGAAGAAATCAAGAAGGTGAGGGTTTCAGTGAATGTGGGAGCTGTAAGTCGGTTTGAGGGTGGTTCGATGGCATACACTTTCAACATTTCCTGGGTCTGGAGCGGGCACAGAAGTGATTCATTTAACTAGGTACTGGATACCAGCGATTATAAATTGTATCCTTTGAAGCATGGGGAATTCTGTTGTACTCGGGAGCCATGATTTTGATGGAATTAGGCAGCCGATCCCTAAATCCCGTGAATTAGATGATGTAATGTGACTCTGCTAAAAGAAAATCTTCTTGTTGGGGCTTGGAGATCCGGAAAATAGAAAGTTTGGTGGTTGACACTATGTTTGATTGACAGCGGGTTGTCATATTGTCATTTCCTTGTAAAGTTGTGATTGTGGGATGACAACACCCATTAGTAATTCATCTCAGCTTCTTTTTTAGAAAGGAAAGATCAGAGTTGCTGAGTCCTCAAAGGATGTGAGGTCTAGAGATGCTCACCGCACATATATACTTTCCGGTGCAGTTCTCAGGTGCATCTTTTGCGCTACTTGCTGGAACTTCCTGCAATCTTTCCGGTGGTATTTGCCTACGAGAAAGACTTTATAGGGCCTTTTGTATTGATGTTGTGATCAGAATAGCGAGTAGAGGACGAAAATGTGAATTTCAGTCTAGTAGTCCACATGCTACGGCTTGGGATGTAGTAAATGAAGGGCTGGTGTGTTCTCAATGCGAGCTTCCTGCATTGAAATTGGGCTCCCTTGTGATATACTGGAAGCTATCGGTGCTCAGAAAAGAGCTTGGATAACAAGTATAATTTTACATCACGAACCCAAAGAGAAGCAATCATTTGTATCCCCTTTGAAAGAGAGTGCAGAAAGTACTGCTGTCGCTTTTCCTCAGCTTGAGATGATAGTGCTTGCCATGGGAACCGTGTTAAATGACAACGTGAATCCAATAATTGAGACAATAGAAGAGTTCTACAAGATTCCTGTTAGCAGAGCACGAGAACGGAAAGAAGAGACCTGTAGTGAGTGCATCATGTGGAATTGGTTTCGTGATTCACCAATGTTCGACCCCCTAAGGCCATAAAGGGTTAGCAACAAGTCTACAAAACCATATACTACTCGCATTTTGCTGTTGACTGTCATGCATTTCACAGAATTCAAATGACTGCACTATTGTTAAAGTGCATAGTAAAAGCAACAGTGACTTGCATGCAGTTGTGGAGAAATATAAATAAGTGAAGCAGGCATGTTGTTGACAATCTTCCCAACGGCTTCCAACAAAATTTATACGATTCCCACCAAAGATTCCCCTGCTGCAAGTGTTGGAAAGTCATCCAGTTAGTTCATCCCTTACCTTTGGAAATAGTCAAGTCAGCCCTATATCAGATCTTACCATGGCTGGCGAGGCAACGAAAACTTCCTTTTTAACGTCGGCAAGGATATTTGATACCACGCTTTAAGAATCAACACATAAGACAAGGAAGAGAAAAAGCTGAAACATACAAATTGCCTGGCCACTTGGCGTATTTATGGATGTAATTACCGAAGTATCTTACACAACACAACATGCATATGGTCGAGCATGGGGAGCTTCTCAGGTACGATTACTAAGTCAACAATGGCTTTCATATACTTCCTGGTAATCCCCTCTAATGAGAGGCAAAAACTAAGTGAAAGGGTTCGATCATATTGTACACTGCGGGGTAGGACAAACGATCAATATATGGTTCTCCACCGTCGGGAATGCGAGAATGAGGATTCAGGAACAATAATTTTGTACAGAGTACATACAGAAAATTCAATCAAGTGGGAACTCGACATTGCTACATCTTGACCTGCATGATTAGGTGCAGCTTTAACGAATGACGAAAGAAACGTGTCAATCCGTTGTCAAATCTTGTACCAATACGAAGCCAAACTTCCAACTTCTCTCGAATAACGCGGTCTGAAATGAAAAACAAGCTTTTTCTTTCTATCATTGAAATCTATATCGAGACTTCACTCCAACCATCACTCCACTTAACAATCCACCAATTGATCTGTTCCTGAATTAAAATGGTACCTAACTTCAAGGGTCGTGGATGATTAAGCAGAATGGTGAGTTATGATTGGCTAATTAGCCAAGAGTACCTTGTTACCTTGGTAGCTCGTTGCTCTGTTGACTAACCGAGAACTGATAAGAGTAAACAAATCCCAAGCACCCAAAAATGGATTCACTGCGCCATCTTCTTTTTGATAGAAACTTTAGCTCTCCTGCCACTCAATTTTTTGACAACCAAAATTACATTGTGCAGGAAATCTGGACCTCTCTGCTTCACTCTCTCTCTCTTTCCCCATTTTCTGGAGAATTCAAAGAATCTGACTGCTACGCTCTTTTCTCCCCTCATCTTTTGGTGTTGAGATATCTAACAAATCTTTATCTTATGATAAGCAGTGCGACCAATCTATATCCACATTCTTCTACCAACACTTTCACGGACTTCACGAATTAAATCTATTAACGATTGATTGATTGTACATTCCAAAAGAAAACCAGCATTCTTCGCTCTTGGAACTTCTTTATACACGTTGCAAACATTCCACAGCTGCGACTCCGACGGTCGCTCCGAAGACACGGGGGACGGGAGTGGCAGACTCTATCATCGCATTAGGTCATTCGTTTCAAGACATCACATAGTTTAAGATGGCGGAAAGAGGGTTTGGAGGCTTCTTGAGTAAGTTATGATGAATATGCGCAAATGAATTGATTATGTACTAACATAATTCGCAGGAGCTGTGCCATTTTTAGGATATCACCATGTATTGATGATATTGATCGCAATTACCATTATATTACTTTGTGAGTATTCAGAATCTAGCATTCCAACGAGGAACATCCAACTAACACTCTTCTAGCTCTCTTATTAGCAGGATGTTCGTCTTCGTCACCTATGATACCCGATATCTTCCTTATTTCCCTCTACTATCAATCATATACACCAGTCCCATCGACCGCACAAACCGATTACAATGTACACACAGCGATATCTAATATTGTTGGACAAGCAAGATTAGCCGCAAGAGTTGGATACTTTGGTATCTGTATCAACCCAGATGGAGGTGCATGGCTATGCAGTAACAATGCAACTGCATTGGCGAATGAAGTGAGCGTGGATCAAGACCCTTTGAATTTGATTTGGCTTGCAAGTCAATTCAAAGACATGATTGTTTTCCCATACCTAATGTAAGTTGTCTCTCTCGCTCTCTCTACTTTCCCCGCTTCTTCGAGGACAGAAACTAATTTCTTCATAGTATCATCGCAATCATTTTCGCATTCATCTGTCTTTTACTTCTAGCTACGTTCCCTGGATGGCACGAAGAAGAAGATGCTCACGGAAGTGAACGAGAAGTCAAACCTTTTCCATCGCGATTCGTCTCCCAAATCGCTTTAGCCATCATCTTTATTGCTTCAATCTTCGTTCTCGTCTCAGTCCTATGGCAACATACAGCTTCGGTAGCCGCCTCCATCATAGCCCAAGATCTAGGGAACGGCAGCGTCAAAAGTGGTGTTGGCAGTACTGCCATGGTCCTCGGATGGTTTTCTTTCGCTCTACTCATTGTAGTAACCATCGGTTTACTGGTCATGATATTGAGTATAAGAGTCTTGTCAGAGACATTCGGTTGAAAGGTTTCAGAACTATCAACGGAGAGAGAAACGACATATATATCGATACCAAAGAAGTTGATTGATTGATGATTTTTAAGATTTGTTTGACGAAGAAGTTCATTTCAGCGTGCATAATGAAAACCACGACGAGAATATCGTTGCTTGGATTGATACGACGAGACATTTTGGAGGAGGCTTTGCTTCGATATATCCGGAAGTCTTTTTTTTGTTTTTTACCCATTTGATTTTGATACGGATAAAAAAATTACTCAATACGACTTTGTTTGTATACATGGGTAATGGCATTTGGATTGGAGTTTAGACTGGCCCTGCTTTGGATTTGATTTTTGAATCGATTTACAAGATGCCATCTCTAGCTTTGGAAAGCTGAGATAGGGAATCAATGCGGAATCTTTATGTTTGGAACGGTTGGGGCACTTAATGATGGATGGGATGGGGGTTAGGATGGCTGGCTGGGTGGGCTCTATCGAATTGGCCTGGATGGGTGGGGATGCGGATTATGATTGTATGTATGAAGTGTATGAGAATATCTTGGATGGAGGGAGGTATGATATGAGGAACTGGATGCATGAATGGAAGTACTTATGAACTCTAAAAGAGAATCTCCAACTGTCATGATTTTGTATCTGGTTTATGTTGATGTAATGTGATATGATGTGATATTTTGGGCAGTTTGTAATGCGACCTGAAGGATTTGAGGATGATACGTATGTCAGTGAATATGCGTCTCCTGGACTTCCTGCAAGGGTGATTCAGAATAGTATTCTGAAATTTCTCCATACTCTCCATCTTCTCTATGCTCCGCTTCCCTTGATACTTCCTCCCCTTCACCCCCTTTCTTCATCCGAATGCATGCGCTGATTACTCGAGTTTACTTAGGGAAATTCCTAGCTAGAAATTTAGGATAGATAAGTGGATAGCTAGATAGATAAGGTCTAGGAGGAAGTAGGAGGGGGGTGAATGACAGGGGAAGAGGAGAGAAGAGTGATTTGGTATGCTTGCCGCTTGTAAATGCTACTGTGGGTGGTGTTACTGTGGGTAATGTAGGAGGTTTACTGAGAGGATTTGGATGTTGGTGGATGGATGAGGGAGGGAAGAAGGGGGAGATTATGAGAGGGGGGGTACGAGGGGTAGAGTGAGGAGGTAGAGAGATGATAGGGGAGGAGAAGGGGGAGGAAGTTAAGTTATTTTTGTTTGTGAATTTGATGGGGAAGTAGATGTAAGGGTGCGGTACGGAAGATAAGGGGGAGGGAGGAGGGGAGAGCAAAGGAAATGTACGTTGAATTGGCAAATTTATTGTGAGTTTGATATTGGGTTTGGTTTGAGGGTCGAGGTTCGGTTGGAAGCGAAGGTGAAGATGGAATTTTGAGAGTGGAAGAGTGCGATGGGGTGGGGTGGAGTGTGAGAGTATGAAGAGGAAATTCGGAAACGGGACAAGGGAAGGGTGGGGTGGAAGTGGAAGTGGGTTCGATTGAATGTTTTCGGACAGGGGGGATAAAGTATGGGGTGAGGAGGGGAAGTTGGAAGGGAGGGAGAAAAGGTGGATGAAGAGAGGAGGATTATGGGGGCGAGTGAAGAAGAATAGACATTGGACGGGGGTTAAAGAGCTGGGTAGAGGATGGGAAATAGAGGATGTAGGAAAATATAAAGGATAGGAATCATTAAAGTGGTGTGGATATAGGCATGAGAAGTATGCAAGCTATAACTCCAGATAGTCACAAAAAACATTTCACAGCCATCCAAGCCAAGAGTAACAGTCTAACACAGATGCTCAATCAATACCACTTTACTACACGAAATGAGGAATAGATTAAGTTATCTAATATCCAGCATCCGGCATCAAGCCTTAGCACTTTCACACAAATTCTCAGTTGCGTTGTAAGATGTTGGTTGGTTGGTTACGGAACAATTTATAAGAGTCAAAGGGAAGTTTGATAATGGAGATATTGAGATATTGAGAAATTGGAATTTAAAGAGAAGTTGTCTTTTTGAAGAGCTGGTGGTTTGAATAAGAAGGACGATGAAGATGGGAGAGGTGGGAGGAGAGGGAAGGGAGGGAAGTAAAGGGATGGAATGGGATGTGGTTATAGTAGAGTGGTGGAGGCTGGTGGCTGGTGGTTGGCGGTAGGATGATGAGGATTGTAGTTTTCTACGAGGATAGGAGGCAAAGGTTTCTAGAGGGTGGCTAACGCTGGTTCTTGAATAGTGTTGGATGGTATTGAAAACTAGAATTGGGGTCCTTCATGCTATCTAACTTGAACTTTGAGATTGCAAATGAGAACTGGAAGGTGGGAGGGTTGGGGGGGGAGGGGGTTAAAGGTGCTGGTAGGAATCTATGATAAGTCAATTTATGTCATGGAGATGGGTATTGAAAGATGAGATCATGGTGATGAAGTGATATATGCGAGATACTACTTGGTGGGGTAAAGATGATGGTGAGGTAAAGTGGTGGTGAAGTGCCAAGTCATGATGTTATAGTAAATGCTTCGAAATGAGTTGAGCTGAGGGAAGCTGTGCTTTAGATGTTGATCTAGCCCGTCGTCTTCTGGAAAATCAGAGTGGAGAGTGGGATGGCTTATGAATATGGATGGTATTGAATAGACTGGATGATAATCATGGAGAGTGTTTCCCGTAAGACTGAAACATCAAGATCGAAGTATATGTCTCAATTGTGCAATACTTTGGTAGGATTTTCAGACTTTGGAGAACTGAGTTGAAGTGTGTTTAAGGTAGTAATAATAGTGATAGAAATAGAAAGGATGTAGTTTGGTTGCGGATAATGGTGAGAGGAGTAATGAGAATGGGAATAGTGCAGGTTTATATGTAGGAGTCTATAATAATGCAGATATTGGTGAAGGCGTAATGAAAAGGAGTTTGAATGAAGCGAACCGTATAGCGATTAATTTTGATGAGCAAAGAACTTTTGTGTTTGCTCTACAAACCTACAGGAGTTTCTATTTAATGGAAGAAATTTGAGCGGAACTAACATCTTTGCTTGTCTTGATATGAAGATTGTCAGATTTTGATGATGTTTGGGAGTAGGTATATTCTTGGATTATTGGTAGAGGGGGAAGAGTGATGGATAAAATGCGAGAGGTTCGATGAGTGACTTTATTTGAAGTTAAAGAATGGCAGATAAACCGGAAGACAAATGAACAGAACAACAGGTAACTTGACTGCACTTACACTTCTATCGAATTGTTTGTTCCAAGGACTCCAGTACTCCATTTTGAAAGGGAAACCCCGAATAGTTGGGGTTGAAAGTTGATGGAGGTCCTACGCAGCCCATCGATCTAAAGTGTATTGCTAGAAGGATAATGGGAGTTGAATGATGCGATATGAATGGTAACTATAATAGAAAAGACTCTTAATACCAAATGAGTCAATATCAATCAACCAAACACACAAAGATGATGAAACTGGTTGGCAATTATATGTGAAGATCTAATCTATTCATAAATGTAGAGTTATGTGAAAGTACCTAGTACTTTGAGATACGGTAATTGCGGTACGCTGTTTGCACTCATGTCACGCAAATACACAGACCATGGGGTTGAAGAGTTGGAAAATGAATGAGGGTAGGTAAATAAATTTTGTGAATTGGAGGGGACCATTGAAGACCTGGAAAATTCGACTTGACGAGCGGGGTAAGAATCGCGACAACGAGATCACATTGGCATAAGACGCACGTACTGTACTATTCTCAATAAACATTCACCAACCAATGATAACAAGTATGCCAAGTAACTTATCAGGAATTTTTTGTTTTTGCTTACTTGGCCTGGTCGTAGGGGTAACCATAAGGAGGAGCATACTACCAAGATTTCTGTTTCGACAAGGTTGCGGACAGAAATGCTTGAAGCATTCGAACCACGTGAGAAGAAAGCCGCAATTTGGTCTATACCATACTCTAGGCTCAAGCATTATGCCATTTTATATCGATTGCTATCCGGTTCCAGATAATATCAATCAGAACTAGTGTCTCCAATGATAAACGTTCAACCATTTTGAGATATGAGAAGCCGATTGCAAATTGAAACCTTAAATCTATCCGCTTTACTTGTTACTTTATCAAAAATAAGACTATACTTGTACACAGCCGGCTCATTATAGTCCGATCAATATCCTCCTTGGTAGGAACACAAAATTATCACATTTCCATAATAGGCAAAGTCACTTCATTACCAAATATAAGTGCCTAGTGCCTTGAGATATACAACTCCAGAATTATAATCTCCATTTCAAAGCTAGAAAGACACGAGAATAATACGAGTGGAGGAACAAGTGGACTTGAGTGGACTTCCGATGCTTTAAGGCAGCGAGTGGAGCTCGACAAAGGCTAGAATTGGAAGGAAGAAGTGAAAATGGGATTTTATAGCGAATCATAAAAAGGGCCGTACATCATATTTAACCTACGATTTAAATGTGAATAAATGGACATGTCTCAGAAAGAATCAATGGAATGCTGGCTTCATATTTCCACATTTTTTAAGGTTCCAATCATGAAATTTTGGTTAGTATTAATTTATCTCCAGATTCTCGACCCAAAAAATTGATCGTGTGGAGGGGTTTCTTCTGAGAGGTATAGTGTTTTCCAGAAAGCTCTGGATATAATGAGGCCAATAATGAAATACTATCATTGGCTACACACTTGACATGTTTATATGTTTTCATCCCTAATCAGGAATATGTAGAGATGGAATAGCTATCCACTCAGCTAATTCCATGTTTTGGCAATGTAATAATCATGTCCAGGCCCTGGGAACTGGAGAACGGTCACAGTCGGCTCTTCAAACGGCCTACGAGTTCCCTACTATACCAGGAAGTGAACGCAAGTTATTTGAACGTTAAATTGTAGGTAGAGAATGAGAAGTCTTTGCATGCTGATGTTAGTGTGTTAAACGGTCCTCGTCGGTATAGTGCTCTGAACACCACTAACTTGCAACAAAATGTGTTTCTATTATTGAAGTATCGACAATATCAATCATCAATGGCCATATATCTACTATATGATCTTTTTATGAACAAAAAATAGGGAAATTGCATCAAGAAAGAATATTTCGTTGATTTTTTCTCTGTTGCTTTTCTCTTCTAAATCTCAAACGCTTTAATATACAAGTAGGTAAGATGAGAAGGATTATTCTTAAGTTCAATCAGAGATCGACGAGAACCTGGTACGCTAGTAGATGGTCGGTTTATTGATGATCTCCGTCATCAGCCGTTAAACGGTCGTTTTGTCTCACGTATTTTTCGCGCAAAGTGATTTTCGAGTACCGGTACATTAACCTTACTATTAGCGATTGAATTTCGGTGAACCGTAGCAGCTATAATACTGCAAGAAACTCAAGATAATATAAGTCAGAAGATCTAGTCCAACATTGCCATTCATACACTGCACATTGATGAATGTTTTATCTACCTAGGGATTGAAGTCGGGATTTAGATTAGTAAGCAATACCTCCTATCAGATCGAGCCGATAAACGAGGCATGTTGACCGCCCTAGTAAGGCGGGGCAGAAAACAGCCGGGTGTACAATCCCTGCAAAATCGCGGGTCTGCAGGAGTCCGGCGCGTCTGCCCACGACATAAAATATCAACGATGTCATTGATACATGATATAAAATTAATGTTATGAATTTTATGACCTTACGACTTTGACGACCATTTTTTATACTCTCTTTATCGACTAACTGTCATTATTATAAGACAGATATCTTACCAGAAAGTATTTTCATACGCGATAGCACGATTTCTTTACCGCGTTTTCTAGATAATATTCAACGAGTCAACCTGGAGATTTGACTGCGCCGATTTGCAGTATGGACGAGGGGGAGAGAAATTCTTTCGAGGAGCGCTCAAAGGCTCTGCGAGTCGAATTGAAAGTATGGGAAAAGGATTTTCAGAGCAATAATGAAGGCCGCAAAGCCTCAAGGGAGGATATCAAAGCGAATCCGGACATTGGTATAAATTCTACATTTGCGCATTCTGCCGAGTAATTATACTTACATTTCTTCAGCCTCGAAATATAAGGAGTTTAATAGAGTACGCGACATACTCTCTGGAAAGATTTCGCATATACCTCCACCAGCTCCTAAACCAACACCCCGAAAGAGAAGACACGAAGAAGATCGGGATGAAACAGCCCAAAAGCGTGCGCATGTCGATAGAACACCCTCGAAGAATACAATATTACCATGGGATGTCGACCCTTATCATTCGCCTTCAGTTATGAGAAATCTATTTGCTACACCTTCGAAGAAAACTGCAATTGGGCCAACACCACAAAAGGATGGACAGGTTCTTGGGCTGTTTGACTTGGATCCAGACAGTGCCGCAGATTCTCCTTCCGCTGCTCCTGGGGTATTTGGGAAAACAGCCGGCATAGAAGCAACTCCTCGAAAGCATGGTCATGGAATGACTCCGGTAAGCTCAAGAGCAATCATGCACAGCAATACGCCCTCATCGAGAAGGACCTTGTTGTTCAGTACGCCTTTGAAGAATAAGATCGCCAATGGTCAAGGATCAACAACACCTTCATCGGTATCAAAGCTACATTTTAGTACACCATCATTTTTGAGAAGAGATAGCCAACGAATTCGAATGCCGGCTCTCGATGAAAATGAAGAAGGCCCACCCGATTCTCCAGAAATAATTCGAGGTCCTCGAAAACCAATGATCAAAAGTCTAAGCAGTATGCTTGCTGGTCTAAGGAAGATGGAAGAAGATGCTGCAGAGGATGATTTAGAGGCTCTTCGTGAAATGGAAGCCGAGACGTCCAACCCATCCAAGCCCACATCAAAACCAAAATCAAAACCACAATTGACTGCTCCACCAATCATCTCGACAACTGCCTCGTCATCAAAACTGCCGGCCGAAGAACCCCTTCCAGAAGACACAATTCTGGTTGAAGAGAGTCAACCACATGAATTACTGGGTGGTTTCGACGACGAAGCTATGTACGATTCCGAGCCTGAAGAAGCGACAGAGGCACCTACAAGAACATACAAAAAGAGAGGTCAAAAGCGTACTACCCGTCGCGTAAATCTCAAGCCGAATCGTACCAAGCCCTCTGAGCCTATGCCATCTGCAAATTACCACAATGTGCCAGAGAGCGAAGACGAACTCGCGCTTCCTCATGCTCGCCTCAAAACTATACCCGAAACCCAACTCGATGATGAGTTCCCTCCACCTGACGATGACGGATTCCCACATTCCGATGAATTTCCACTCGACGGTCGCAACTTCGATTCTGATTCCGCTTCCGAATACACAGCTTCAGAAGGAGGAACGCGGTACAGGAGACCAGATCAAGATAAGACGAAAAAGAAAAATCTGGAGGCTAACAAGGAAGGGAAGGTCAAGAAGGCTGCCAGGAAGATCAAAGCTACTGCAGGCAGTCTACAGAATTACAAGAGGTTGAAGTTGAGGAATAGTGGAGCGAAGGGTGGACCAGGGGTTGGTAGTAGATTTAGGAGGAGAAAGTAAGGGCTGCAACTTGAGAGCGAGACCTAAGGAGGAACGCAAAAGAGACGCGCCAGGGAGTCCAGAATTTGAACTGCGCAAATGGTTTGTGAAGAAATGCATGTTTTTGCTATACACTTGGAAATACCAAAAGACACTTTGAAGTCTAGATCTGGATTGTTTTAAAGAATACCCAATAAAAATATAATACTTACATGTACATGCACTTACCTTGAACCTCTTTTCCTCCTGGATAGATGGCTCTGACGTTCTAACATTAATTTGACAATAGATACGAGCAGAGTCCAGATATGTCATGTATAAGATTCTGTGCATGTAGAATGTATTAATTGATTTATTATCTACTTTTTTCACCTCGGATACTTACAATCCTCTTTCAACAACCAAGTACCCAGGTAGGTTCCTCAAAATACCACGGACCATGCACCCATCAATTCTTCACTCTTCTGGTATCCTCTATCCTCTGCCCTTCGTATTTTCGTTCAGCGTTTGCCTGACCATGTCTGATTCAGTTTCTGCCTGATTTTTTCTTTATTATCCCTCCCCATTCTTTCAATTCTAGTCCAAGCTCTGATCTTACGATGCCAGATTGGGTCTGGTGACTGAATTCTATCTATCACGTCACTATTTCATATGATCAGGCCACAGAGATGGGGACATGACCATGTAGTTTGAAATTCGGTATCTTAACTCAAAAAGTAAAAATCATCCGGATGCTCCTCTCGCTAGTTGCACAGTATTAACTAACGCAAGGATTACATTAGTTAAGTTTTGACTTTCACATAATTGGCATTTTTGAGCGACGACGACAATAAAGAATAAACAAAAAACGTTGACTGTTCAACGGGATATACCGGTAATCGGATCCTCGCCCATGACTCGCAACTGAGACATATCTAGCTAACTTCAACCTCCTTCGCATTTGTTGATGCGGACAAATGAAAGCACTTGCTAACTCATCGCATCCTCAGCTAAACTTTTGAATTAGAAAGCCGCTTTTGTCCTGAAAACAACACAGTAACTAATAAGGTTGATACCAACTCGTCATCAATGCCCCTCCCCACATCCCTCCCTGCACACTTCAACCCACACATTATGTCCGTAAATGAGATCCGGCCTCTTCGAGTATTCTTTTGCCTCTGCAGGCTTTCCCTTTTAATCAACTCACAATATACCATAAGAAATCACAATTTTACAACAATAACTTACGAATTTACGCTAGCAATACATGTCATTATACAAACAATTTAAGATTCCACGCTAGCGAGTTATCATTTCATCAGTCGATGGTACAAGCACAAAAGATCAGCAGAATGGGAACTGTGTCACATACTTTCCGTAAAAGACGCTACCTATCTAACGGATGGCCCTTCCAAAAACTTGATCGGTAAGATCCATCACAGGCCCTTCAAATAACGAACAATTCATCTGCGGTTTTCATTTTCTTGCTTTTTACCTCAACACTTGCTGTTTCTTACCTTGGTCCCTGTCTAATTTCTTGCCCTTCTTTCTTTCCGTCTAATGAAAATTTTGGAGGCGCAACTCTTACTAACTAATAAACCAGTAGGTTCCCAACAATCCGTATCTAAGGCTCTTTATGATATCAGCTGGGCTGTCTTCGTGATAATGATAATTTTGAGATGGCCTTGATGAAATCGTTGTTGTAAACATTGTAAATTCGAAGTGACAGGCGTTTTCGCTTATGGTAGCAGACATAGAATGTATTTGCATTTATGGTTGTGAAGTTGCGAGAATCTCAAAGCAGTGGCAAATTGTGATGATGAAAGTAGAAATCTGTGAATACTAATGTATAAATAGTCTTCGTGCCCAAAATTTTGAAGATGTATGGAGTCAAGTCCTGGTTGCGTATCTTCTACTCAAAATTTGTTTTCGCCAGCATTTGATCTCTGTAACTAGCTACACCACACATCTTTCGAATAATCATGATCTGGAATTTGGGCAGGTAGAAATTCATTCAGAAGATCAATTGAATTAAATGACTGCGCGTCCAAGAAAGTATGAAGATCCACTGCAAAAAGAGGTTATACATCTTATACTCGGGCTTCTAGAAAGCATGCAACTTTGCCGCTAGATAAATGCCAAGTTGCCCCTCTCATAGTTTACAATCTTGTGGAATGTGCACCTAAACTCGAAATTTCTTGCTTTATGGCCGCACAAGTAAATTATCGCTTCATGGGGTGATGCATAGGGTACTGGTGGTTTATTATCTGTGGATGTATGAGTTGGTTTTATCCTTTGAAATATCAAAGGAAGGGTTTTTTAAGAAGACTTGACTTGACTGGACATATGGGCAGGCGTTACTCGTTCGTTTCGGGGTGGGTGTATATTGACGGCGAATCGGCTCTAATCACTTTATAAGGGAGTTCAATTCTGGCTGTTTTGATAGCAGTATTCATTTTTGCTTCTCAAAGCGCTTCATACGAACACGCAGCGATGATTGGATGTAGCAAAGCTTCAACCATATCATTTGGTAATTGATTTTTGCAATTTCAAAGTTACAAAATACTACCAATCTTCTGTGAGTCAAATACTCGGTTTGGTCCCGAGCTCGATCAGCGAAACATTACTAGTTGCGATAAATATCTGTGGTGCAAGCTAATAAGGAGTCTCTTGGCAAGCTCGTAGATCTTTTCACCTTAACCATCACAGCAAAAATCTGGGTTTTGACTGCTGACATAGAGAAGTCTTCCTTGTCGGTTTGACGGAATAATGGCGTAATTGATCGCCCTCATTTTCTTAATGAGTGGGGGACGAACTCGCTTGAGGAAATCAGTCGTGCTCATTGTAGACGATTTTAGTCCCATCTTGATCTAGTCGTCGCCGCTTATGAGAGAATGCATTTTGAAGATCCGTCATTAGTCCATCGTTCTATTTCTGGACTTAAAAATACACATTGGAATCGATCCAAGTGATTTCTAGTAATCAACTGACCGAAGGAGCAGGTTAACGGTAAAACCAAATTGAAGAATGTGATGAATGAACTGAGGACAAAAAT
Source organism: Botrytis paeoniae (assembly GCA_004786145.1). Taxonomy (NCBI): domain Eukaryota; kingdom Fungi; phylum Ascomycota; class Leotiomycetes; order Helotiales; family Sclerotiniaceae; genus Botrytis; species Botrytis paeoniae. The sequence continues at coordinate 4,510 of PQXI01000397.1, read as the reverse complement.
GCCTCATAGAATTATCTTCTAGGGCATATGTATGTATCTCAGCAACAAATCGATGCAAAAAGACTCTGAAACTTTTCTTGAGAAATTTACAGGGGCTTGGGACGGTATATATGGGAGTCTTTCTTCTTTCACTACTAATTACTAAGCTAAGAAAAGTCATGACGATTCATTCAGATTTGTTAACCTATGCCTTCATTAGATATGATCAGCGAACCGTTACGCCGAGGGCATTCATCTTATCCAGAACTCACGCACTACAGAAGATGCTCGGCGAAAGTTAGCTAAATTATAACTCAAGCTTGGGTAAATACCGATGATCGCCTATTCCCGGCGGACTCATTAGCGAATCCCATTGCAGGAATGATGATAGCGCGCAGATCTGACACTTGGCAGTAGATCCCGCCATTGATCGAAAACGCTTTTCGGGTCGACTTGTCAATTTTCATCGATGCAGAAGCTGATTGAACAATAGCTAACCTCTGATTATAAATATTCCAAGAATTACCTAAGTAGTGAGTATGTCAATCATTATATTGATACACCCTTAGAATAATAGAACAAATCCCGTTTCTTTCACCAACAAAATGAACGATTGCTCCTGTATGCTTTCACAATATATCTTCAAGTAGGAATAATGCTACTGTGAATATTCGTTTATGATGTTATTTGGCGATCGCGATCCGAATTAGATGCCGTTTTCCCTGCATAACCGAAAGCGCCACAGCCGTTAATCTGCACGGACATTTTCCTTAATCCGACTCCAATGTTGATTTCTCAATTTTGTCTACTTGTATATAAGTCAATCGGGACATTAATAATTTGTTTCCGACCCCAGATGAGGGGTGAGCTATTCTATGTGGCATCTAATATCTCTTATATCTTTCCCTGTTCAATGGGGTGGGAGAGATACATCGAAATAATATTGACCGTTGCCGCTCTAAGTCACTAAGCGATGGAAGGTTGATTTATTCCGTAGGTGCGTAAAACATAGACTAATTGAGCAGCTTGTTATTGTACACCCAAAACTAGATCTTTTCTACATAGCGGTTTTCTGTGAACTTTCACACACCGAGAGCTCTAGCTTATAGCGTCCGTTATGGATATAGTGTTACAGAAAGCAGAAATTGACTATAGTAGACTAAAATAGTGCTGAGCGAGACCATGCCTTTGATGGCATTCAGACCTACTTTACTGAGCATTATGTAACCTTTTCAGGCTAGCTCTCTTTTATGATATCTTTTATTAACACTCATGTACCTGAATGACAACCACGGATCTTACCGATCTAGTAGTGGGTAGGATCAGGAGGACCCTCGAGTTCCGTTTCCATAGCATATCAAGTATGCTTTCACATGTTTGGGACGAAATTAGCACATTGTTACATCTCAATTATTTTGTTCCGTTAAACCAAGTCCTCTTTCAGATCCAGCACAGTATCCGTTCAATTCAATAACATTTTCTTCGAAGTGTGAGAGATCCCGGACAAACCAATAGATCGAATTTTTTACACGAACCGAAATTTATCCGGAGCTCTTGACTTAGCATACTCCTGACAATAATCCAAACTCCTCAACATTGATCGTTAGCCAAATCTGTCATTCTCTTTTTCTTCAATCTCAAATTGAGATCTCTTCATATCTTTAGCATTCACACCCACTGTCTGTTCCCCTCTCATCAGTGGCATTGATCTCCCCATCTTAACTTTAGCATTCTGCTTGCACGTTACTACCAAAACATTAATCGCAAGAACGAATATCTGTAAGTAGAACGTTCAGAGCTTGATCGCACATCATACTCATGATTCCCTAGAAAATTCAACAACATACCCACGAAACACTCACAATGAATGACCACTTTATCAAAAACAATGGAGCTAGGTCTCGTACCTCATTGCCAAGTGTAGATCATGAAAGTCTCATCCAAACGAACTTAACAAGGCATAAGAATGCGTTTTTCTCCGTCAACAAAAAGACTTCCAATAACGAAGAAACTTTGTCCAATGAAGAAGGTCCTTCCGTTGCGGCCAAGGACAACATGCCAACAAATGAAGAAAGCTCGGACGAAGAAGGGTCGGATGAAAACACACAATGTCAGGAATGCCATTGGAATATTCATAAAGCTCAACAATTTGTTGTATTGCACCCATGCAATTGCATTTTCCACTTTGGTTGCATAAAAGATAAATTTTATGAAGATCCCAAGTGCCCTAAATGTAACACAGATACTATGAAGCTTCGTCGCATGACTCCTTTGGAGGGTCTTTTTGTCGACATACCACTCGAGCTTGAATACGTCAAAATATGTATCAAGAATCGCAGAATATATCACCAGGTGCATCAATCTTCAGCCCAAGAAGGTGATTCTAAGGAAGTTCCTTACTCTCGTGTGGATCTTATCGCCCTTCGGCGATTAGTTTACGAAAAGACGTTGTACTGTCATTCTGTTCGCTCAGGGCAGACCCTTGACTCCATCGAGATCTGCAAGCAAATTTTTAGACATGATCCTGATGCTAAGGGTCTCATGCGTGCTTGGATAAGACTCGAGATTCAAGCATTAAAGCAGATTACAATAGTACCAGATCACGGGGATTTATTTGAAAATGTTGTAATAACTACGCTGCAGATGAAGAATATTACCGAGGAGCAGAAGAAGAAGAAAGACTATGCAGTACACATAGTGAGAAATACTTTGGATGATTATACAGATTTGTTCTTGCATTCGGCCCGTGCGTTCTTGACAAGCTTCTGTCAGACGTTGGAAGAATGGAATCGCACTGCGACCTATCCTAAAGAGAAGCCATGCAATTCCAATACAGTAACATCGCGATCAGCGAGGCCCTCTAGACCTGGTCTCAAGCGATCATTAGCACCGAGTTTCGCTTACATGAGATGGAGTCCTGAAGATATTGGGAGCTACAATACTGCACAGAGTATTGGTACTGCATCTCCCACGACCGCAGCACAGCCTGTTGCGCATTCAGTTGATCAGAATGTGCCACATGTGACTACGCCTTCTTCCGTTACGCATTTGGAACATATATCCAGACCGGTCACGCCATCTTCTACTTCTGCCTCTTTGAAGTCTTACCCGGTCCTCGGTAATTATAACACAAGATGCACCGTCACGGAATTTGTAGATAGCCTCGATTTTTCTCAAAACAAAAGAGGTCGCGGTCTTTTCTCTCGGATGAGATCCTGGGGGGCACGAGCTAAATTTTCTCGTTCCCAGTTGCATTCCGTTCAACTTAATGAAGCTAACCTCCAAGTCATGTTGGCTAATTTAGAGCAGTCGACTGTTACCTTAGCGGTAGCTGAAAATGTAGAGGATGACCAAAGTCATAGTATTAAGGATGCCTCGCCTGCAGAAGTTGGTCGGCGTGGAAAGCTGTCTCGTAAACTTACTAAAATTTCTCGATTAGTGAGGACATCCATCAAGAAATCTTCCATCAAAAGATCCTCCAAGGGGCTCGACTGGGAGAAAGAGCAAGATATCAGATGAGAAATGGGGTTGTATAGATTAAGCAGAAACATTATCATGTAAGTACCTAATTATTGGTCTTAAAATTGGATTGTTGCTACAAGTAAGCTAACTTCTCGTGCTTTCCTAGGATAGTAACACACTAAACAAAGTGCTTATGAATTGTAAAGTGCGCATTGTATATTTCGATGGCATAAAACTCTTTATCAGTTTCGATTATGGTATACTTCTACTACTAGACTGTATAAAAAGTCTACTTTCGCAGAGGACTTCAAAGAAATCGAAAGAGTACAAGAGCTAGGCCCAAGACTTTACAGCCCCTCAATGTGTATAAATTCTAGAAATCATCATCAATACTCTCGCTTCCTTTCCTATGATCTTTGAATTAAATGAAAGGAATGAAATGAGCGTTCATGAATATCACGATTTCTTTCACAAGGGCTCTGCCTTTTTATTGCCCTTAGGTATCTGATCAAGTCACGCCAAATCTCTGTGCATGGTTTTGATTATCACTAGAGGAGTGTAAGAGATTCCCCGATGCCTATTGTACAGGCATGCGGGGAGGGAGAAAATTGGATATCATCATGGAGGGCGAGCGGTAGATGGTTTCAACTTTCTACAGCCAGGAATCATTTAAAATCATTTTACCTTGCTCTTTTCGTTAGTACAGCTTTTATTGTAAGCTGGGGAATAGTAGTTTTGGGTTCATGAGGTACAGTGTTAGTTTTGTAGGCTAAGATCGTATGTAGATTTAGGTTTGTTCACTTTTGTTTCTATAGTTTAGCTAGTTCAAAGATTGAAGACCTTTTCTGTATATCATGTCAGCCAGTGATGAAGATAGAACTTGAACGTGTAAGAAATTGATCAAAAAGCCACATACTTGGAACATAAATTTTGCAGCGCATGATGAGCGCTTCCTCAAGACAGAATGTATTAAGTCTGCACCCCCACATATCGGACACCCCCACATTTCGGACACGTCAAAAATCACCCCGCTTTGAGTCATTATTATATTTAGAGCTTTAATAACTCT
>PQXI01000396.1:0-21505 GCA_004786145.1 Botrytis paeoniae | reverse complement strand
CTTATTGGATGCTCTATATATAGAAAAGAAAGGAAAGAGATATTCAAAGAACTCCCAACAACTAAAATCAATATTCAATTTCTATTACATACGAAAATAGGGATCGAATTAGCTATTAAATTTATAAACACTACCAAAATTGCTACAAGGACCTGTCATCTAGCTAGAGCCGAAATACAAAACGAAACAGTTTAAGAGAAAGATTCGATAAGCGAAGGAGAGAGAGTAGTTATTAAATTAGAAAGAGAAATATAAGAGAAGAAAGAGAAAAGAGAGAAGAGAGAGAAGAGAGAGAAGGGAGAGGAGAAAGAGAAGAGAGAGAAATAAAATCCTATTTAAAAACCTATTATATGAACTACATACAATAGTGGGCGTTACGCCCTAGTATTTGTTTTCACTTCCCTTATTAGTTTATTTCCATCTTATACTTTAAAAGTTATTCACTAGTACCCTTATAGCCTAGCCATCTTATATAGTCATAGACTAAAGAGGGACGTTAAATTCAATCAATCAATCAATCAATCAATACTCTAGGCAATTAGTACTATGAAATTGAATTTCCTAAGGTTTATCTAAAAGGACTAAGTAAAAGCTACTATTGAATAATTGAAACCGCGATACTATAGTATTAAAGTTAATAATCCAGATGACTCTTTTAATAATCGGGTTAATCCTACTATATACTAATCGATAGTTGATTAGCTGTTTGCCGGTTTAAGCTGTAATCTCCTTTTTGATAAGCTTTATAGGTATAAGAGCAGGAGCTCCTTTGATATAATAGAAATTGTAAGATACTTATGATACTATATATATAAACCATTTCTCTAATCTGCGTATACTTATTATATAAAGGGTTTTGAATATCTACTCTACATTTACTATTTTTATAATCTCCTTACAAATAGTACTAGAGCTGCACCTTAATATTCAGTCTGTATTATTCCTTTGAAAAAAGGGGATCTCTATTAGTATAATACTAATAAATACCTCTTTTATCCTGAGTCTTAGCAGAAAGAAACTAGTCTTTGAGAATAGAACTTCCCCATCAACTATTATAAGAATCATTTTCTCGATCCGATTATTTTCCCTTTTGAATCTATATGCTTCGGAGTATTTAGTATTCGTATTTTCATTAGGAACAGAGCGTACTATATTGATGAGGCCTGTAGTAAAGCTTACTGCCTCAGGCCTCATTTGAGTTTTTAATACCTCAATATAGATCTTCTATATATTGCTTTCTGATTGTAGTTACTTTGTTACAAGCTTTTTCCCTTGGTTAGGAGTAATCTTTATTACTCCCATCAGAGTAGATATAATCATACTCTTAATACTTATAGTAAGATTATATTATTAACCTTGAAACCCTTATACAAGCTTATCCACTAGTACTACGAATGCCTTAATTACCTTCTATCTCTCCCCCTTTGTCTTATCAATCCTTTCGAATCGTTTCTTGATTATACTAAGGGTTGAGCTAGTAGGCGATTCTATAATTAATGGAGGGGCAATGTTTACCCCTACGGTAATGGTACTTGGTTGAGGGGGGGTTACTTCTTAGGTTAAAGAGATACTCAATACGCCGGGGGCGCGCATTATTAGTGGTATAATAGGAGCTCTCTGTATAATCTTACTATAAATGACCTTTATTTCTGGCTATATAGAGATTGAGGGCAATAAGGTAAAATTCAGATTGATATGAGTAAGATATTAATAAGTGATTTAGTATACTTATTATAGAGTTTCACAACTTCCGACAGAGAGTAATCGTACTTGGCCAAAATACACTGAAAGCAACAACATAGTTAAATTGGAATAGACAAAAGAAACACAATTTTTCCTACAATTCACAATTTATCGTACCAAATAAAAGCGTCTCAATTTTAATATTACATATCAGTCCATTCATGGTGATTTCTTCAACTTTGCCCCCACATCAAGAAAATGTGTAAACGCAATCATGGATTGAAATCCCAATTTGTTTCCAGCATCGATGGACATAGAAAGAACTAAGCAGCTGATGTATTTTGAGCTATAGCCTCGGAGGCATCTCCATAGTGGATTTCACCACCGTGCGAGCTTTTGGATGTACTCGTATTGCGTTCATGAATAACGATATCATCAGAATTATCGCCAGTATCAACCGTGAACTCACCCGAGTTGCCATAGACATCCCATACAATGAACCACGTGTCGTACCAGAAGCTTGTAGTGTAAACGTGTGTCGGACTTGTGATATCCAACCAGGTAAAACACATCGCATCTGCCTTTTGGTTGATGGTGATCGTAGGGGCTGGATTTTCGGGAATGGGGGTGCCATCCTTGTAGTTTGTTACGCCTACTGTCACTATCCTTTCAGGGCCCATGTCCCAAAAATATTGAATTCGTCTTTCGTGTGAATTGTCCTTGTCTTTCTGTCGAGCGAACCAATAGCAGTCACGCAATCCCACAATAGGATCACTTTCACCGACGTAGTTGTGACGTTCGCATGTCTTGAAAGGTTGATTTTGCTCCTTGCTTGAAAGAAAATAATTATACTGCCTCCATTTGTCATCGTGGTCCACCTCGTAATTTTCAAAGTTGGTGTTGGATAGGGTATAAACGGTAGGCTGCCGCCCTTGGAGCTCGACTTTGGAATCGTATTTGTCACTGTGTGTCGTAATGACAGTGCCGTCGGGTTGCTGAATGCTTGCGTAAACAGTCTTGCTTTCGGTCTTCGAAGTAGAAACCCAATATGTTTTAGTTTGGACATCGGCCGATGGAAGCTCTGGGACAGAGATGTCGCTCTGAGCTGAGGAAGGGATGGTATGGTTGAAATCATTTTCTGTAGACGAAAATGACCATCCGCCACTAAGTGCATTCAAGTCGTCATCAACCAACTCGATCTCTTCGAGTTCTGCATCAGTCATGGTGTAAGGAGTAGAGGTGCCTGGAACAGTGGCTTTGATGTCAACTTCAACAGCCACTTGCATTACACCGTTGGCAAAGAGGGCAGAATCGTAGCCTCGTATTTTGAAGCTGTTGACTCCCCATTGTGTAGCCACCATATTTGATATTGCTTAAGGTCAAACAAAAGGAAAAAATGTGTGTTTTATGAGAGACAAGTCTTCTTTAGCAGGTTTTCGTGAAAGATGAAGATATCAAAGCATTCGAGTCTCTACCCGGCAGATGTTTCAATTTGTCTACCCATCTTTCTTCCCTTCATTTCTCCTCAGTCTAAGTATGCATGCAATCAGTCTGATTGCGGTAAAAGGTAAAAGTATCCCGCCAGAACAGCTGAAAACTGTTACCTTGTATTTTCACGAATCAAGGATTAGATTTCCCTTTACAATTTCTGGTGCAACGAAGCTGTACACCCAAGCCAAATATTGTTCATGCATGTGAGTTTGGTTGGACATACTACTAATGAACTGTTAAGGGTACACCACATTCAGCTCATATGAGAAAAGCCCATATATATACATGCGAGACGTTTGATCTTGTCGCACTATCAAAATTATTTTGGGAATCGACTATACGATCTGTAGCATACATATCGAGTGATTGCGCATGAAAAAGAGGGGGGATACGCACAACTTATTGATCATGTGCGGGGTGAGTAATTACACAACATATGAAAAGAAAATTTCGACGACAGCTGAATGAGTTTGGGGGGCATTCATGAAGATATGAAGAATATGGCACATGTCCATTCAGTGATTTATGTATTAAGAAGAGGGGGAGACGCATAACTCTTTCATCATCTGTGGGGGGTGTTTCGATGACATTGCATGTGAAAATTTTAACGACAGTGATCAGCTTGGAGGCACTGAGCTCAAATGTCACAGCACCACTAAAATGATTTCACTTGCATCCATTTATCATTCAGCTAAGCCTTTGCTTTGAGTACGAATTGAATACTAACGTAGGGTCGCAGAGGAAGAGATTGATTATCTCCGTCTTTGGAAGTTTGTGACAAATGGAATTCACATGAGAAAGAACACAGTTGACATCAGCATGTGCAAATGAATCAATCAGTACGGTTGAAGTGGGGATCTCCGTTTCTGTGACTGTGTAACATAGTGGAACTATCAAGACTGCGCAATGGATTATTGATGTCCCATTGCAAATAACGATTTTTCTGTGGATGACACAAGAGGGGATGAAATATCAACTTCAAGTTATACAAGTCATCTGTGTTCAACGATAATCAGTTTTTATGAAGAAACTTCCTCATTCATTCCAAGCCATTTTCAATTCACCATTCAATTGCTATCGCCATTCAAGCTCGGTCTCAATCTTCCCCAAAAAAACAAAAACAAAAATTCCTCGGAAAATTCCCATCACATCTCTCCTTGCACTTTCTCATCCGACCGAAAATGTCGAGTCCTCTCTACTCTCAAGCTTCCAACTTCGGAAGCTTCATACAGAAGGGTGTTGATCCCCGCACTGGTCAATACACATGCACCATCGATATATTCTCAACACCAACCCGAACCCGAAACTGTTCTCCATTCAAACTGTCCCTAACCTTCAATCCCATGAACATGCAAGACAATGGCTTCGGGCAAGGATGGTCATTAAGTCTCCCTGCTTATGAACATCGTCAAGCAAGCCCAACCGTAATACTATCGACCGGCGAGTCCTTTCAGTGTACGGAAACGTCTAGTACCATGTTCGTGAACGATCAAAAGCTTAGGAGCTCGCAAATTGAAAAATTAAGTGACGACACCTATCAAATCACTTACAAATCAGGTCAGATCGAGATCTTATCAAATTGCAACGATACCTATAATAAATCCGTCCTCACTAAGGTATACGCTAATACTGGCCGTTCATTATCGTTCAGTTGGAATACATTTGGTGAGCAGCCACGCCTCGACAAAATACAGCAGGGGTCCGATGTTCTCTTTCAAATCGACTATGGAGACTCTCAAGTGAATATAACACGAGCTCCGAATACCCCAGAAGCAAGTACATTCACTCTCACACTAGGGAATGGCCAATTGCAGGAACTAAGTTTGCCTATAAAGGATAAACCATCCTGGGAATTTACATATCAGACGTATGACCCAATGGTCTACTTGACAAGTGTAACCAGTCCTACTGGTCTTGTGGAAGAAATGAATTATAAAGAACAAGGGCATAGTCTACCGACAGGAGCTCCTTACCAGACAATCCCGTATGTCATCTCATATGCTTCACGGCCTGGTAATGGACAGCCTGCAATAACCACCACCTACAGTTACTCTGATCGCAATTTTCTCGCCTACGATGGTGATATCGATTGGAGGGATGGGGAAGACACCTTGTACCTTACCCCTGATGATTACCAGTACTCTTCGACGGTTCAAGTGGAAGGTGGGACTTTAACGACATACACATACGATAAATATCATCTCCTTATCACTTCTAAACAGCAAAAAGAAGGTAAAAGTGTCACAAAAAGTATCACCTACTTTGCAATTCCATCTTCCGGATTCGACGATCAACCTCCTCAATATCAACTTCCAAAATCGATAGAAACTACCTATGAAGATACCGACAGTCAAGCGACTCGTAAAGAAATAAGCTCTCACACATTTGACGAATGGGGCAATCCGACGCAGGATATTCAGCCCAATGGTATCACGACGGATCGCACCTACTATGCACCAGGAGGCGAAGATGGATGTCCAGCCGATCCCTCTGGCTTTCAGCGCTACATGAAAACCGAGACAGTCACTCCCGCAGATAGTGACTATTCGACACCAACTCGGATTGAGAGCTACACATATACTCAACTCCCCACGGCAACAGACGGAGTTGCTAGCCATTTTGTAGCCGTCCAGCAACGACAGACGTTGGAAGCCAGTCAGGTTCTAACTACGACTGACTATGCTTACGTGCAGGAGCCATCGGCAAGTGACCATAGCCGTATATCTCAGCAGGTGACACAGCTCTTTGGGAAATATCCCACAACTAAGAGTTGGACCTATACATACCCCGACGGTCAGTTCAAACAGGCACTCACGACCTTAACGTTTGATGGCATTAAGACAAAAGAAGAAACGAGCTATTCGCTTTGGACTGGATTACCTTCCTCGCGTACAAATGAAGCCGATATCACTAACAGCTTCTCTTACAACACTATTGGCCAACTCACCAAGGCAGTCAATTCACTCGATACACCCTGCGAAGCCGTGTTGCAGATCGAGTACACATATCTTGGGACGGGCAATGGAGCTCAGAGGACGGTGACCGATGCCAAGGGTCTGAAAACTTGCTACACCACCGATGGCTTAGAAAGGATTTATCGGGTTGAAAAGCAGGATGATTATACCAAAGACTTTCGCCTGATCCGGGAAAACAGTTATAATGCTCAAGGACAACAAATTACGATGGATGAAATTGACTGGATGAGAACTGATGATCAGGGAACCTCGACTAAGCAAAGAAGCAGTAGATCTCTGGAATATGACGACTGGGGAAACACTTCAAAAGTGACGGAGAACAAGCTAGTTACTTTGTTTACCGAAGATCCCATCACTATGACGAAAACTGAGGGTATTGAAGGCGAGGGCACGGTGAAGACCACATCAAATATCTTTGGGGATCCAACGGAGATATCTTTATATTTTGCTAATAGCACCTTGTATAGCAGTGCCACTTATAGTTATGATGGGTTGGGACGACTCGTTAGCCAAGCGGATCAGTCTGGAAGTACAACGAGTTACGGAGTCGATAGCTTTGACCGAATCATTAAGACGAGCTTTCCCAACAGCCGCGTTGTGAAAATAGCGTATGCGAGCCAAACCACGGCATCGCTGCCAGTGTCAGTGCAGCTTAATAATGCTACAGTGGGCGAACAGTCATATGATGGATTGGGACGGTTGACGGGAAGAACTGTTGGCCTACGCAATACCAGTCAATCCTATGAAGGGGTATCCCCCGAACCCGCTCAGATAATTAGTGCCGCAGGAGAGCAGCACAATTTAACATATGAACCGGCATTGAATTACGCACCTATGACAATGACTAGTGGCCAGACTAGTGGCGATAACACTGACACTTATCAGTATGATTCTCAGAGCGCCGCTCCATCGCAATTCAAAAACTCTCAGTCTATCGTCAATCTATCTTATCGAGATTCTGGACTCATATCAAAGGAAAGAATACAGAGGCGTGGAGGCCAGGACCTCTTTACACAGTATACTTTTTCGATGAATGGGAAGATGCAGCAGTATACAGATGTGAATGGGAAAAAACTCGAGGTGCAGTATGATGAGTTCGGTAGAGCTCTGTGTTTGATTCAAGACCAATTGAAAGTGGCATTTGTCTATGACAACGCAGGTCGCGTGGTTCAAAACAGTGTCTCGGACGAGACGAGTAGTTCGAGTCTAAGCACCACTTTAACCTACGATGATTTTGGCCGGGAGGTTGGACGATCTGTCTACAAAGGAGAGACGACCTTGCTGTATAACTTGAGCCAAACATACACTCAAACTGGATTGGTCAATTCACGCAGCCAGGAAGATAGCCAAGGGGTTGTATTACGAGGCGAGACGTTCGAATATGACGTGGATAACCGACTTATCACCTATTTGTGTCAAGGAAGTCTCGCGCCCATAGACCAGATAGGACGACACCTTCAATTGCAAAGTTTTACCTTTAATGATTACAATAATGTAGTTCAAATGTCGACCACATTCCATGATGGTACTCAAAATAGCACAAGTTATACTTTCAACGCACAGGATCCTACGCAATTGATTAGCATCACCAACACGCATCCAGATTATCCCGCCAATGTGGACCTCGAATACGATCAAAATGGCTGTTTAACAAAAGATGAACAGGGTCGGACATTGGAATACGATGATAAGAGTCGACTGAGTACTGTACGCGACAACAATAGCCAAATCATCACTCAATATTTGTATGATGCCACAGGTAAATTAGTTTGTCAACAAGTTCCAGGGCAGTCCGATACAAATCTCTTTTATCGAGATTCGCTTGTGGCCGTTACGAAGGGAGATCAAAAGATCAGTTACCTCTCTCACGAATCAACCTATTGGGCAGAAACAATATCTTCCGCAAGTGATCGAGCTGATGCAGAAGCAGAAAGAACGAACCTGTGGGCTTCCGACGGGCAAAAGTCCATTCTCACAGCATTGAATACGCAACAATCGGATCAGATTATCAATCAGCAGTATACACCGTATTGTTTCTCGAACTTCGATGCCACGTCGCCATCCTCTTCTTCGATAGGTTTCAATGGGCAATGGCGAGATCCAGTTACAGGGTGGTACCATCTGGGCAACGGGTATCGTGTTTATAATCCTGTACTAATGCGCTTCCATACCCCGGATCCCGGGAGTCCTTTCACATCAGGAGAAGTCAACCCTTACGTCTACTGTCTAGGAGACCCTATCAATCGTATCGATCCCACCGGTCATTTCAGCCTCTTTGGATTCTTGAAAACTTTGTTCCAGGCTATTATTGGTATGCTTGTTAGCATCGCAGTAGCTGTGTTAACGGCGGGCGCTAGTTTAGCGATAGAAATAGGCGTGGGGATTGTAGCGGGTGTCGCATCAGATGTAACTACAGGGGCACTTGGAGATCTTGCCGGAGGACACAAGCCGACATGGAAAAGTGTGGGTCTTGATGCGCTTGGTGGCTTGGCCGGGGGTATCGGCGGGGGGATTGGAGGCGAGCTATTGAAGGGTGGGATTGAGACGTTGAAAGCCGCGCCAATTGCTATCAAGACCGTTCTGGGCAGAGCAGGTTCATACGCGGTGACAAAACCACTGACATCCGCGATTGGTACGGAGCTATCGGAGGTCATAAAGAGTGCTATGAAGGGGGTGGCGAGGGAGTTTATTCCGGCCGAAGTTGCTTCTGAGGTGACAACGCATTTTGCAAGCGGTGAATGGCCGGAAAAGAAAGAGTCGGGTTCGAACCAGGAGTCTCAGAAATTGACAAGCAGTGGTGGGAGTCGAGGTCCAAAGAACCCACTGGGACGTCGGGGCCCGACGCAGATTGGGAGTCATTCTTTCTATCTTAACAAAGGGTCGTCAAAAGCGAGAGATATGATACGCCCTGCGATGAAGGATGGCGGGCAGGATGTATTAACGAGTATATTGAATGCGACGCAGGTTTCTTCATCGTTTAGGAGGGCGGATGTAGGAGGCGGACAGGTGGGGCATGGCCAGGCTGGGGTAGCGGCGTTGCTTAATCGTGATGGAAGGTTTTCGTTTGGTCCGTTGGCGAAGGGAGGGTATGATGATGACAATAATTAGTTTTCACTGTAGATGGGTGGCTCGAATAAGGAATCCATCCCTCTTATGTGCAAACCGCGATCGGGATTGGATGCTGAGGTGTCGCTGTCGATTCTTTGAATCTTTTTCCTACTGTGAGGGTGTGAGGGTGTGAGGCTGCGATCTTTGAATTAGTTTTCGGTCGTTCAATGAGGAGCGATTTAATTTGACAAAACAAAAATGAAGTTCCCTTACCCGTTAGGAATGTTTCTTGATGCTGATGCTGATTTTGACGTGTTGATGATAATTTGTTAGGAAGGGGATCATCCGAGCTTCTGATTCCAGTAAGCTTACTGGGCACGTGCTATATAGCACGTGGATAGGTAGTTTTGACGCCACACTATATCGCACTCCACCTCTGCATCTCACCGTCATGGTTGTTCGGTGGTGGCGTTTTGCAGGTGAGACTTTCCTAAGATTATACAAATAAATACACAAAAACCTCAAATCTTAAAACTTCAACCTGTCTCTATGATCCTCACCGACGAAGAACCCAATTTCCGCATCTTTCTCGATTGTATATCGACGCCTTTAATCGAACAATGTACATCGAATTCTGTATCGAAATCGAAACGGAAGATACGAGGGAGAGGGAAAGCTAAGGCAGGGAGGAAGAGCTATTAAACCGGTTTTGAATGATGGGGATGAGAATGAAAATGAGGAGGAGATGAAGAATGCGGGGGAACTGGCGGAATTCATTGAGGTATGCATTCTTCTTTTCTCTTTTCATTTGGTGCTTAGCTTGTGAGAAGATATCGATATTGATAGTACTGATACTAAACCAGGTACATCGCCACAGAAATATTCACCTATCTCCCCCCGGATCTAACAACCCTCTCCGACAAAATCTATACCGCAACTCCCTCCCTCCAATAAACATATCCCTCCCTAAACCCTCTCGACTTCATGACATCAGAGCAAATAAATCACCTCCTCCCCTCATCCATCCCCGATTCCCTGCAAACCTACTCCCTCCTCTCCCATCCCACCCCTTTCCTCTCTTTCCTTCATGATATCCTCTCTTCCTATTTTGCTCTCCTCTTATCCCCTCCTCCTCCTCCTGCCACCCCACAAAACCTCAAAAACAAACCCACATCGTGCGAGCTCTGCTTTCGTGATTGGATACCCCTTTTATATCACCACCTTGTCCCAAAATTCATACATTCCAAAACTCTAATAAAAGGGTAGCATCTCGAGGAAGATTTAAATAATATAGCTTAGCTTTATCACACATATCATAGCTTTATGCATCATATAACAGGTCATAAGGAATTGGCTAATGAGTTTTACACAGTTCAATTACTTGGGGAGAGAGGATATCACTAGATTTGTGGAGTAGATTGGGGGGATTAGATAGAGGTGTAGATGAGGTGACAGATGGGGAAAGGGGATGGATTATGTGTTTTTATTGTATTTTATGGAATTGGACTGTGAGTGAGTGGATTAACTTTTAAGGGAAAAAGCGAGAGTTTAACTGATGGGATACAATATCAAAGCTAATAAGGAAGGCAGCTTGAGCTTAAGGAGTCTGGGTCGGTCATCGGAAAAGGAATAAGCCCATTTGAAGGGATTCCTTCTTGGTTACATACATACATGCAACCAATCATGCTCGAGTAGACTGAAAAATATTGACCCTGTCTCTTTACTCCCTCTCGTGTACTCTGGCATCAATATTATAAGCGTGAGAAGAAGTCCCCCTCCTCAAGTTCTTCAGACCTTCCTCAAAATCGGGTTCCGGAAAGAGAGGGGATGTTCACACACTCATTCCTAGATTTTCAGAATAAAGCGTATAGTAATAGTAATATACGATCGAGGTTTAGATTTTTTTTTCCTTCCCAAACACCACGCGTGATTTAGAGAATTCGAATGTCTTCTTTGGGAGTAGAGTATCATGAAAATCAGGTACGGGAGGGCATGAGTTAAACAACTCTTAATACTCGTAAAAACTTAACATGTGCCATAGATATTATTTACTCTTCCTTCTGGAATCTGTGCAAAGTAGTAATGAAGTAACCTGTTGGAAATTACTACAACTAATAATTATACATTTGCTTGCTCAAAAATTCTTAGGAACGTTTATACATATTTGATCTAGATACAATTCATGTGCTCGATTTTTATACACCTTTGGATCTTTAATTCTTTCCTCACTTACATGAACAGGGCTTACGAGGACAATGTAGATATGCGACACGTATAACTTAATGAGGTTGCGATTGGATGAGAGATCCATGTCACTTCGCTAACCCCCCGCACTCATTTTCCCCAATGTAATCTAGCGACTAGTACACCGTACTCTCGAACTTCAATCTTCATGTATCAATTGAAGACCCCTATTAAATCTGACTTTTATTCCACTTATGGTAGATTGTTTAAAAAGTTTGTCCTTATGAATCGCGATCCGCCAAGGTATCTCTAGGTGATGCACCCCACAATAGGAGCACGTCATTGACAACGGCAAATTCGACATGCCAATGTACTCGACCCTCCGATTGGCGAATGGACTTTTTTCTTCGGCATTATGACTTATTTCAAGAAGTTTGACCCGGAGCCCGAACTTGTTCACTATATTTGCCGATCTATGGATAAGTGGTTAACATCTTCAGAAAGTGACATTTCGTTTAAATTCGTAAATAAAACTACAAATACTTGAATCATGAAAAATTACATAAAGCAGAGGCTGACCAGTAATGGTCGTCATTTAGTACTCAACAATTCTCTTCTAATATCCTTCCGAACGACTCATTTGAGCTTTCAACTACCCTCAAAATGCGTGCCTCGCTCACTTCCCTTATTACTCTATTTATAATTACGCTTGCTGAAGCATCCGTTACTTGCGTCAAGGTTGGGGCGACAGCCAAAGCCACGTGGGCCAATTCAGCTGGGCAGACTTGCACATGGACGGGAACAGTTGGAAGCAACTTTGGAACCAACACAGTCAACGCTGGAGAGTAAGTGTTTTTGTCCCAAGACTGTTTATATAAAGCATGCTGACCATTCTGAAAAGCTACAGCTGCAATGGAAGATGTGGAGCAGGCTGCACTGGAAGTGCCCTTGGCAATTACTAGTATGTTGAAAGCTGAATTGAATGCAGCAACTTCAGTAGAACTTTTCATTGCTAACGAGAAAAACTCATAGCACACAAGACTGCTGGAACCATGACATATGCTCTTACTTCAACAACGCCTCAGGTGGTGCAAGGTATGATCTGTCATGTGTTCTTATGCTTTATCAACAACTTACTGAACGATACATAGTGACGCTAATTGTGGCTCGGCATATACTGCGGCCGAAGATGACTATCTTCTCGGTGGAGTTGATGGATGTACTCAGACAAACCCCAGCAACTCAGCTGTTGTACCTACCACGAAACCTATCTGTGCTTGATGGGCACATCATGTAAAACTAAACATGAAATTGAGAGGGGGTCATGGTTCGCTATGAAAAAAGTAATAAATTCAAATTTGGTATCATATTAATAAATCCATTATTCTCCAACAGGATGCTAGGAGTTCAGGCAGATTCCGCAGCCTTGTACTTTCATCACATTCCCACAATACAAGGGACTGCCACCCGAACGGAGCGTGAATCAGCTTTCCCCTTATCATGGCTTTGGCTCTTTCTTTTGGCCGCCCCCAAACATACCTCCAACATATCCACCTGCACTCTTAGCACCGCCTGCCAAGCCAGAGCCAGCACTCTGTGCGCCACTCAAAACTCCCTGTCCAGCACCCCTTGCATTATTGATGATTGGATCGCTGATGGCTGACGTGGGACCGCCGTAGGAACCATCTTCATCTTTTCCGTTTCGCTCCAACCTGTTTATGCCCTCTTTCCCAGCCAAGTTTCCAACTGGAGCCAGCAAACCATTCTCTCCAAGTTGATTGCCGACAAGATTGTGGACATCGTCTTGTATTTGGTCGATTTGTGATACGCCGGTGACTTTGGTCTTGTTGAGGGCATCTGTGATTATCATTAGCTAAAGGCCTCTCATCGTAAAAGTCTAGGCCGACCAACCCTTTGTCGCATATGATGCCTTGTTGTCTCCTTTTCCGAACCATTTCAAATATTGGTCTTCAATCCATGGCATCCACTTCTCATATTGATCGTTGTATGCTTCCTTTACCCATTCCGTATACGTTTGCTTTTGTCTTTGATCCTCGGAAAGACTCTCGTAGAACTGTTTCTTCTGTTCATCCGTATGCTCAGGAGCAGCAATCCCTGTCGCGTTCTTTAAGGACTCCATGATATTATTCTAAAATGGAAGGGGTGTGGCTCGTGTGATTTGGGGTCTTGCGTAGGAGTGTTGAAACTGTGGTATGATTTGATAGAGGTAACAACAACGGATGGTGACAATGTGTTTTAAAATGGCAAAAATTATTAAAACTGATTTTGAGTACGGTTCAAGATATAATGAGGAATTCATTGAGAGCCCAAGGGCTCAATGACGTAGGTTTTCATATCCTGGTCGCCTTGTGATCCAATGTTCGAAATCCTGTTTTGGCATCCAGGGATACAGGGTAATCAGTCAACTCGTTAATCAAGATTCCATGGGAATGGCGACGAATCAATCTCCATGAAGGATACCCAAACCCAGGTGACAGCCACATGAAGAGGACATTTCTGGTTCGCAAATGAGATCTAGAACATCATGTGGATGTGTAGCAGGGAAGACACGCAGCATTTTGCACTAGCAAAAGCCACCACAGTTCCATCTTCAACGAACAAGCTAACCAGCAAATCCTCACGGGAACCTTCGATATGACATTTCTCATTTCTCAAACTGAAATAATATGCTTGGGTTTCTTGGTGTTGAGAAAAAAAGGATCTTAATTGCGCGTCTGCATGTGAGCCGAAGAAGTATCTCGAGTAGCTAGGTACTGGTAGGTTGACTCGTAGGTTAGAAAAAGCCCAGGAACAAACCCCATTGATTATGGATGGTTGTACATTGTATATCCGCCGACCCAAAACGCCGTGAGGATAAGCCCGTGAACACCTCGATATTTTCTCATTACCATCCACCTCTGAATCCTCTTCCCCTGCCTCTAAAACCACCTCTTCCTCCACCGCGTCCTCCATATCCACCTCCTCTGCCGCCGTATCCGCCATCACCATAACCTCCATCGTACCTTCTCGGCGCCGAATTATGATCCATGTCGTCAGCACTAGGTCTTGATCTCTTCATCTCCTTCGGGAATGCGTCGTATGTCTTCCTCATTTGCGCATAACCCAGGTGCATTTTCCCGTAAAAATGGTCCGCCAATCTTCGATCGTTATCCAGCCGACTCAAATAAGCTCCGCAGACATCACAAACTTGTAATTTTTGATGTCCTGAAGGTCCGCTGGTATCTGATAATGCCTTCAGCTCCTTTTCTTTCTCCGCCTTTGTCTGCATAGCCTGTCTTATACGGAAGAACTCTTCATAAGCGCGCGATACCTCTGCTTGTTCTCCCAAAATCTGAATTTCTAACAGACCCGACTCGATGGATTTCGATAGATCAGATATTTGTTTAAGAAGGGCGTTTGTTTGTCGAATTTCATCGGGTGTTTTCTCCAAGCGTCGCTGTGCGACATCTATCCTTCTATTACA
The DNA here is from genome assembly GCA_004786145.1 of Botrytis paeoniae. Lineage (NCBI taxonomy): Eukaryota > Fungi > Ascomycota > Leotiomycetes > Helotiales > Sclerotiniaceae > Botrytis > Botrytis paeoniae. Next base: position 6,640 of record PQXI01000396.1, on the reverse strand, counting down.
TTCATCAATATATTTCTGCAAGTCGCGCATATAATCGTATTCAAAACCCCATTTCTGTCTTTGAGGAGGTGCTGCAGTTTCGAACTCCGTCTTTAATGGCTCTGAATGGATCTTTGGACATGGTCCTAAATCTTGTTTCGTATTTGTGAAAAGATCGTGAGGACAAGTACCGACGAGAAAAGAACGGCAAATCTTTGGATCTGTAATTGAAAGCTGTGCTGCGCGAGAGGATGCTCCAGCGCCCATAAGCTGCTCTGTCAAGAGGGTTGTATTAGTAAAATGATGAAATCTCGATGTTAAAAGACGAATTGAAATTGTATTCAACGGAGCGCAAACATTTGAAGAGTTGAGATGGGAATTATGACTTACCAAGGAGCTTTCTCTGTTCTGCGGCCATGTTTCGAGGTATATGATTGTATTTGTTGTGGTTTGACTTTTGGAGATCGATAGAAAAAGGTAGAGACAAGACAAGGCAAGGCTCGGAGCGGCGGGCAAAACGGAACACGCCGTGATAAGGCTGGACATTCGAACTACTTCCTCAGATTCAAGAGTTCCACAGGTGCTTGTACCTGCCTATGTAATAACCCTTCACAACTCAATGAAGAGCTTCTTGACAATATGGCTTTGAATGCCATGAATCCAATGAATACATTTTATCATATTTTCCTCCTTATATTTAGTTTATTATCTACAGGAGTAATCGCATCCTCAGATTATCACGAGCAACTTCTTTTACGACCCCTTCATCCTTCATCGTTACTAGCTTCATTTAACTTCCAAAGCAACACAAGCCTCGAATCATTCGAACAACAGAATTTTCGCTATTTTCCAAGATCATTGGGGCAAATTCTTCAGTATGCCAATACACGAGAATTACACTTGAGGTTCAGCCTTGGTAGATGGGATGCTGAGAATTGGGGTGCAAGGCCATGGGGAGGTACAAGGGAAGGCGGAACAGGTGTAGAGCTTTGGGCTTGGGTAGAAGCAACCACTGATGAGGAGTACGATGCACGTTTTTGAAAGGAAATTCAACTGACATTTTATTAGGGCTGGTGGTCGCTGGTTAACCTTGACCAATGCATTGTCTGGCCTTTTCTGTGCTTCTCTTAACTTTATCGATTCCACAAGAACAACGAGACCTGTCTTATCATTTCAACCAGTTAATGATCACTCAAACTCCACATTAGCGAACCTACACTTACTGCATGGAACCCTGCCTCGAGAAGTTGTCTGCACAGAAAATCTGACGCCCTTCTTGAAACTCCTGCCCTGTAAAGGTAAGGCTGGTATTTCGAGCTTACTCGATGGACATAAGCTATTTGATGCTTCATGGCAGAGCATGTCGATTGATGTGCAACCTATATGCACGAGCGATTCAAGTGACTGCCAGCTTCAGATTACACAAACTATTGATATGGTATTAGATATCCAAAGATCCAGGCGCCCGAGAGGTTCGTAAATCGCTACTCAATATGATCAACGTGCTAAATCCAACCCAGACAATCCAATCCCACGGCCCGTACCATTTGAAGATTTGAAATGCGATACGTCAAAATCATACCATGCTGAGGATACTTGCTTCCCTCTAGATAACGCCGCTAAAGAGGAGGATTGGAGTTTATCACAAATTTTTGGTCATTCGATGAAGGGATCTTGTCCACTAGCCGATAACGTTGAAGACTCCGTTTGCATAAATGTTCCTCATGCCCGTAATGTCTTCACTTCTGGAGGAGCAGTTGAGCATAAAGATCCCTCTGGATACAGCCGATGTTTTCGAATACAACAAGACAGCGACTTTGAGATGGTATTACCTCAACAAGATATACACGAGAAAGCCCCATTGGAGCAACCCCTGCTTTATGCCGAACGCTCATTCATTGGATATGGGCAGGAACGAGGTGGTGTACAGGCCATACTTACAAATCCTTCGCCAACAGATGCAGTTGATTTTGTATATATGGAATCGCTCCCTTGGTTCATGAAGGTTTATCTCCATACTTTAAAGGCCGATACTAACGGCTTGTATGAAGATGTCATACAAGAGATGTTCTATCGTCCAGCCCTGGATCGCAAGAGAGGGACTCAATTGGAAGTGCGGATGCGCATTCCAGCGGATTCTACAGTTATTTTGACCTATGACTTTGAAAAGGCCATCCTTCGATATACAGAGTATCCTCCTGACGCAAATCGTGGGTTTGATGTTGCCCCGGCCGTTATCACCATTGGAAATGTTAGCATTCGGACCACGAGTCTTTTGCTTCCACTCCCAACACCGGATTTCAGCATGCCTTACAATGTTATCATTCTTACCAGTACTGTAATGGCATTGGCATTTGGAAGTGTTTTCAATCTTTTAGTCAGGAGATTTGTTGCAGCCGATGAAGCTGAAAATTGGGACATCAAGGCTGTTAGGATGCGGGTTTTAATGGTTGTGCAAAAGATGCTGGCTCGGACAACTGGAAAAGCGAAGTTTGGCAAAGAAGAATAGGACATGATACCCACTACATAATAAAGATTTCTTTCTTTCTACTTCATTCTTTCTGAGAAAAAGACTGCAAACGAAAAACAACTTGAGTCTGAAGAATTTACAGCTGTATTTATTGAGCCATTACTCGTACCCCGAGGATTCTCCGCTATGTCTAGACTTTCTTTCGCCAAAGCCAACACTTAACATGCAGGCCTTTTCATCACCAATTGTGCTTAATTATCGAGCTTCTCGCCACCTATTATTACTCTTACTTTGACCACGCCACACAGACGCGAACTCGATTCACATCTCCTAGCCACTGCTCCAGTCACGGGCGCGGTGTCCTCTCATGCTTCGTCATTAAGTTCAGAAATAACACGTGCCATATGGCCGCCTAGGCCTCATTATGGCACGTGCCTCACGCAGATCCAGGAACGCAAGCAGGGTATATCATTAATCCCCGACCACCAGTGCACCGAAGCTTTCCCAAGCACGATTCAGTAGTTACCGGTGTGCTAACAATTCAAATCTACATCATGCACGACCTCGACTGATAGCTTCTAATCTTGTGATCAATTCTTCACCCAGATTTCCCCAGTCTCCCTTGATGAGCACAATGCTCCAGCGCGAAAGCGCAATGTTAATCTTTTGAATTGACAACAATGAATTTTGTGTTTCGCTAAGTACACACTAGGTACGTGATACACATTTCACTTAATCAGTTTTGTGTCGCGATCGTGGTGGTCTAGATCATACAGCATTCACCGTCAACGAAGTCGCTGGCCCTTCATCTCAACTAGACGTGTCTATTCGCGATTTAGGCTCATATTCTTCACAACTTGTTTCACCTGGTAAACTTATGGGGGCAAATGCTGTACTTTGTCAAGCTCTCAATGATTTTTACCATTATTCTTGCTATGTGCGTCAAGTGTAGAAATACAAGACCTGGTGCTTGCTACGCAAAATTTGTTGGAAAGATTTAAGCACAGGAAGATCAACTGTTTATTCCAAAACTGGGCAGCATTCAATATGAATGGGTTTAGTTTCCGAGGAGAAATAATACTCGATCTACTCAGCATATGGATTCCATCCAGAAATTTCGATGTCATGTAAGATCTCCTTTGTTGCATCGGGTCTAAAAATGTTGGGAGCCTTACTTGAGTTCTCTATCAATCTTTTATTGTAGAGTACATTAAACCCTTCCATCGACATCACTCTTTGGAAGAAAACTGTAATCATAGTCAAGGTCATGTGTAGTTGCAAGCGGCAATCATGATGCCAAGGGCTTTGTTCGCCAATCCCTTAGTACGTTCCCCTTGCATTCTATCCGCGTGCCGGTTAAATAAACATATTTCCTTATCGCAATAACCGTGTAGTTTCATGTTCTCGATGTTCAGGAGACCTTATTGTAACGTTACTACAATATCGGTACATCATCCACAGATGGCACAAAGTCGATGGATAAATGAGCACAGATATGTAGAAACAATACAGTTGAAGATCATTCCCTATCTAACTCGCCGCATTTCGTGAGCTAAGCTATCATGAAATCCTCATCTGGAGATCAACTGAACATTTTTAGAATTAGGGGCACGCCGCTACTACAACCTGCCTTCCTCACATTTCTTTATCTGCTATACTTCTCATTATCCATGTCGAAATTTGCTGGATGCATGAAATAAGGCCGATGTCGTTCCTGGTGGTAGGCGGTTGGTAAACTTCATAGCCAACGAGTGATAACAAGAAATGCGGTTACATATGACCTCCACATCTGTTTTGAAGGTTTCGGTCATTCATTTCATCTTAAGTAGCTGCTCAATTTGGAAAGCGTTTGTTTTTACCATGGCTTCGTGCAAACTGCGATGTGTAAACTGTACCAATCGGGAAGTCGTTTGTGTCATTTAGACGTGAGTGGTGATAATTTTCTCATGCTTCATTGTTATCCAGTCATCCGTTGAAATCAAGTGGTAACGTTATATAAATTTTGGTGAATACTGTGTGTATAACTATTAAAGGGGGGGATTTGCTTGAGGGGGAACACAGCATCTATCTCTTCACCTTCTTCATCTTCTTTACTACTCTTTACTATCATTTTTACGGCTCAGTGTTTATTAACTTAACGGGTACAAGTCAACACTCTTCCACTATTATATTGACCCTCGTGTTTCTACTCCTTCATCTAGCCAAACATGATTCTTATATTCATGCAGTACTTTTTACTGATTTTGACAAATCTTAATATCTTTGTATTTTCCGCAGCAATTCCAGCTAAAACTGATGAGTCATTTAGTGCGGTAGGGTATACTGGGGGATATCACAATGCAGCTTACTTTGTAAATTGGTATGTCTTTCCATGTGGACTTCCTTCCCGGATAAAGTCAAACATGACCCCTAACTTTCTTACCACAGGGCAATCTATGGACGAAACTATCAACCTCAACAATTGCCGGCTACTAAGCTGACTCACATCCTCTACGCATTTGCTAACCTTCAAACGGATGGTACAGTGTATGTCAAACTTTCTCTATGATCGATGCTATAGGAATTACTCTAACATACTCAGCTACCTCTCCGACACATATTCTGACCTTCAAAAACATTATCCTACGGACTCTTGGAATGACGTCGGAAACAATGTTTATGGGTGTGTCAAGCAACTTTATTTACTTAAAAAAAAGAATCGACAAATGAAAACTCTTTTAAGTATTGGTGGCTGGACATACTCTACAAATTTCGCTGCTGCCGCTAGTACAAATGCAACTCGTACAAAATTCGCCGCAACCGCTGTACAATTTGTGCAAGACCTTGGATTTGATGGTATTGATATTGACTGGGAGTATCCCGCCAATGATGTCGAAGCTAGCAACTTCGTTCTACTTTTGCAAGCTGTTCGCTCGGCTCTCGATGCATATGCTGCGCAGCATGCTCCCGGTTACCATTTCCTCATTACTGTTGCAAGTCCTGCTGGTCCAGAGAAATACAATATTCTCCATTTGGCAGATATGGATAAATATCTTGATTCCTGGCACTTAATGGCGTATGATTATGCTGGATCCTGGGATAATGTCACAGGCCACATGGCAAATTTAAATCCTAGTGTGGACAATAATTCAAGCACTCCATACTCGACGCAAAGAGCGATCACGGATTACATCGCGAAGGGTGTTAGCGTATCTAAGATAATCATGGGATTGCCGCTGTATGGAAGAGCATTTGAAGGTACCACTGGGATGGGATTAACATTCAATGGAATTGGATCTGGGTCATGGGAGGCTGGAGTTTGGGATTACAAGGATCTGCCCAGAGCTGGTGCGACGGAATACTACTCTTCTGATGTTGTAGGAACCTACAGCTACGATAATTCCACAAAAGAGCTCGTTAGTTATGATAACGTCAAGGCAATTCAAACAAAGACGGAATACATCATGAGTAGTGGACTTGGAGGTGCAATGTTCTGGGAGTCCAGTGGGGATAGGAATGATAGCAAGAGTCTCATTTCAACAACGGCAGGAATCTTCCCCTCATTGGACCAGACTCAGAATCTATTGACCTACAATGCGAGTGCATATGCAAACTTGGCAGCTGGCATGCCTGGTGTGTAATTTTGCGATGAATGGGGATTGACATAGTGGATCCGGCTAGAGGCAAGGAAGGAGAGATACCTAGGAATGTTGATACCATCTGGAGTATATATGGCGCTGCTTTACTATTATCGTACACGAGGGCTAGGATTTTTGACATTATCTGGAGTATAGTCGGGGATGTTCTATTGTTGTCGTATTTGAGAGGATAGTTGATCATGTTACAAGTAAATAGACTAAGAATTAGGTTACTATATCCACGACTTAGAGAGTGTGCTCGCAATTTTCAAATGTCGTGATTTATTTCCTTCTTCAACCTGAGCCAGACCAAGCCACGAATAGCCATAGACAGCTATGGCCCCCAACCCACCCATCGTGAGCATTGGGTTAAGCAAGTGCCGTATCACGATTACCTAAACAATGCATTGTGTGAAGCTTTATGATTCCATAGATCAACTGTACCACAACCGATTATTGTTGATCGCTTGACGCAATAAGTCTGCACCCCCACATATCGGACACCCCCACATTTCGGACACGTCAAAAATCACCCCGCTTTGAGTCATTATTATATTTAGAGCTTCAATAACTC